>JAWPHD010006268.1:0-147709 GCA_037043455.1 Cyrtodaria siliqua | reverse complement strand
CGTGAACCACAGTTTACGAACGTGAACCTATGTTTACGACCGTGAACTTGGGTTTACGAGCGTGAACCTATGTTTACGAGCGTGAACTATGGTTTACGGACGTTATCCTATGTTTTCGCTCGAAAGTATAGGTTAACATGCTTTCACGTTCGAAAAACCTAGTTTATCGATCGTTAATCCTAGTTTTTCGACCACGTAATTATTGGACAATTGGCTTGCCATAGACGTTGATCCTAGTTACTACAATGTTAATCATGTTGAAAGAGTTATTTGAAACTATAGATTTTAGTCTTGTTTTAGATTTCCTGAAAGAAGTCGGACTATATTAATCATTATAATATGTTCTTATATATATATTTACTTATTTATATACCCGTTGACGGGCGTTTGTTGATTTACATATACACTACTCAACTTTTATAATCGGTCACTTTTAATAGAATTATATATCTTTTAATCATTCATATTTTCATTTGAAATTTTAACTGGCGTCGTTTAACAAATATCGCTAGCGATTTATAAAACTTAATCTAAACCTGGGTAATTATTTTTTAATTACTACTTCATTTCTTCATCTTTCATCAGCCGCCTGCATAACAAGGCCTATATCTTTTCAGCGGAACTTAAGCCAATTGAACTTGCCTTAAAATTTATATTCAGGAATCTGATGATAACCATTTTGTAATCTTTTCTGACTCCCTTACATCTCTTCAAGCTCTGGGTAATATGAAACATGATAACCCAGTTGTGCTTCAACTTTTAGAAAAGTACAATTCTCTTATAGTTGATAATGCTATTATTTTCTGCTGGCTTCCAAGCCATGTAGGAATACGTGGTTATGATAGAGCTGATAGTACTGCTAAAGCAGCATTAGTTTACATATATCTAATGCTAAATTACCTTATACAGATTTTAAAAGTTGTATTAACACATATATTCGTAATTATTGGCAAGCCGCATGGGATTTGTCAGTTAACAATAACCTCCATTCAATTAAACCGTTACTAGAAGAATGGCGTTCTTCTGATAGACCCATTCGTCGGGAGGAAGTTGTCCTAGCCCGGTGCAGGATAGGGCATACACGTTATACTCATTCATGTCTATTACAAGGTGAGCAATTACCAGAATGTATACACTGCTTTGCACCATTAACGGTCAAACACATCTTGTTGGAATGTGTAGACGTTGATCCTATGCGTCAAACGTACTACAATGTTAATACTATGACCGAGTTATTTGATGCATTGTTTTAGATTTCCTGACTATATAAATTAGTATAATATGTTCTTGTATGTGCTTGCTTATTTATACCCGTTTTCGGGCATTTGTTGATTTACATATATAGTTTATATTACTACTATATCATCCTTATTTGTAAATAGTTTTATCTTTATATATTTACATTAATTTTTAATTAAACCTTCATTTCTTCATCTTTCGTCAGTTTTTGGGCACAATAGGACCTATTTATGTGTCGATGTGCCGTAAAACACCATTCATTAATTCATCTTTCATCAGTTTTCGCGCACAATATGACCTATTTATGTGTCGACGTGCCGAAAAACACCATTTATTCATTCATTGCTGTAGTTGAACAAATAGACGTTACAAATGATACCAAGCAAATACACATTCCAATGCGATACAGTGAATATATCGGTCAAATTAACAAGAAGCACGTCATGCTGGTGTCTTTGACCCTTTTGCATTCGAATATTATCTCAATTTCAACACACCGCTATAATGTAACGTATGTATTAACAAGTAATAATAGAAATGTGGATTTTAATTAATATCAGATTTTATAGCACATGATGGAATTAGTTGTGATATCCTATACTGAGCAAAGTTTTGTATTGTAAAGATTTTAAATTATCAGTTATATTTCGAAAATGACTAAATCGAAAGCAGAAATAACAATTATTAATAATCTTGTAAAGACAGTTGGGTTTGATATAATATTGCAATAATTTTGAATGCAAACTAACTTGAATAAATTCAGAGGGAGGTATTTAGCTAAAAAGTATGGGAAGTATACTTCTTTAAATTATGGAATAGTTAACAGCATTAACTGTTCATTCATCATTAATCATGTTTGACGGTAATGTATGTACCTCTAATTGGAAGAACTATATACCACTGACAGCAAGTCTATACGGATGGATTAGTTGGTTAGCAGTCATGTGTTCAACAAAATGTTTTTTGTTTGTCAATTGAAAATGCAAAAAACGTCTTAAACTAACATGAATGCACAGATAAAGTTGGTGACTTACGTATCTCTTCTCTTACATGACAATCAAACTCATACACTATGTCTTATAAAAGGATGTTATAGCTTTGGAAGCAAACTTATTATTGAATTTTTCTTTCTCCTCATCAGAAATGTTAAACTAGTTTTTGGGAATACCAAGACTTTATTAATCTATCTACACTCCCTGGGACTACCCAGAAGGAGTAATAAAGATAGTTTTACAAAGAATCTGTGTGTGGTCCATCCACATGCTATCCAGTATCCGTGGCCATTTATGCATGTTCTTTGCATGAAACATGAATTTCACTTCATAGACATCTATATCTCTGTCTGTCTTCTGTTTGACCGATGTATTGTTTACTTAATATAAAATGCAGCAACATATTACTGCCAACTTGTACGTTTACGTGGACTGTTGTGGAGTTAACTGCAATTGAAAGGTTGCTCATCTTAGTTCGGTTGAGGAGGCCTTGTGTGATTTTATCAACGCTGTGAGTGATTTATTCACTTTCAGTGATAGTTTGGATACCTAAGATTATTTGTGTGCAAATATAGTTCTGTTCTTGGCAGATATCGCAGTTGCCTCAACAATGCAAAATAGCAAGAGGTTTCTCGGACTTGTCGTGTTATATTTTGGTATACCGGCCAGCATTTCATGATAACTTTAAGCGGCTTTGCACCGATCACTTTTATAGCTTCTTGATTTGTTTTAGTTACATCATAAGATACTTATATGAAGTAAACCCCTTTCATACTAGATTTCTCTACCCTTGCTTAGAACTCCGAGGAATCGTGACAGCATTATCATGTTTATGGCATCGTTTGTCATTCTGTTCTGTGGTGCCCCCAAGACCGTAACATGAGCTCAAAGCCTCAACATTATATATGGTTGTATATGGCTTGCCATGGTGTTGACAATTATGAACTCTAAAAGATGAGTCGGTCAATAATGAACAACTCTCAGTTGTTGATGTATACGTTTCAGAGAAGTCAATTGAATTGAATTGGGGTTTTAAGGCGCACCGACACATGAAAAAGTTATATGGCGCCTAAAAGGCATGAACATGCCAGGCTCATCTTCCATGTACATCGAGATAAAATATGGAAAATGGGCCTAGAACCTTCTCACCCTGAACTGCAGAGTTGCTGCAAATTCTAGTAGTATAGAAGGGGGGGGGGGGGGGGGGGGGGTTGAGCACAGTTTCCCCTCACGGGCAATGAGAACAACTTGTGAAATATGCCAGGGAGAACTCAAGCGTAACTCTCATTCGTACCACCAAGATCTAAATGTAAGTCACGCCTAAATCAACACCAACATATTTCAACAGTTTTCTCAAGCAACCCCGCTCTGGAAAACTCCACCCCGTACCCCCACTTTCTACACTACTAATCAATCCGGTTGTCATTTTAATGACATAACATTTGCAACTCGTTAGGAGAGCGCAATAATTTTATTTTATGTCTACTTTCGGCGAAGTTTTTCAATAACATTTGCGACTCGTCAAGCAAAGTCAGACGAAACCGGGCAGTAGTCTTCATCATCGCTCTGCATATCATTTTACTTGTATGCTAGCGTATCTTGTCCATTATCTAATATGTACCGTTTATCATCATAAGCTGATAAACTTTTTTTATTTATTGCATAGCTGCTTATGTTATGCTTTTGTGATCTAATAACTTTCAACTCATGATGAGCTTCTGTTGCTGTAAACAAAATCTTTTTGTAATCGTCATGTGCTATCTGTTTTTTAACAACACACTTTTTAACACCCTTACATTTCTTTGCGCTAACCTCATTATCTAGCACATACGAATATAGTTTACTTCGCAACCCAACAAATTCAACAATAGGTATTCCACACGTTTCATCTTTCATCTTGCCAATAACTTTTTTATTATCATTAAAATGAAACTGACTTTTTGGATCATAATCACAATTATCAAACAGTTCTTTATCCTTATAAAAGTCTGCGTACACATCTTTTGTTTTTATTTCATAACACAAGGAATCGGTATCAGTAAATAATAACTTAGCTTTTTTATCATAATTGTTTTTGATATAGTTGTAATGGAAATCATACATCAATGAAAATAAATGAAGGTCTTGCCGCATGTTTTAAAAGGACCTCCTCGTCGTGAGTCAATTTAACATTAATTCTTTTTCTCAAGTTTTCCATAGTTTTACCAAAAACTGAATTGTTCATCAGTTTGAAGAAATCCTTTTCAAAAGCATTTTTACCAGCTGTCCTCTTGGTAGTATTAAAATCTATGTATGTCTTTAACCACTCTGATTCGTCAAACTGTAGTATTCGATGTATTTTTGTCACCTTTAATCCAAGCGTTTTGTACAATTCTAAGTTTCTAAAATGCACGACATACTTTTCTTTATTTTTCAACGTCGTAACAAGTTTATTAACACTACAATTTCCTAGATTAAACTTTTGTTTTAATTTTTTACAATAGTCTGACAACCACTCATCTTTTATATTTAAACTTTCTTGGGCGAGAGGATAATCATTATGCGAGTCATGTAGTTTTTCGGGATACTCGATATCGCACTCAACAATGTAATTTGATTTTCCTTTTTTAAACTTATCAACCCACTTGAAGTTGCCAGTAGGTAACGGCTGACACATAGCCCACCCGTACAAGTTATTGGCATCAAGATATATGATTACTTGCTTTCTTTTTTCTTGTCATAGTTTTTTCATATATTTATTGTTAGCCTGTGAATATCTATTTGCGTTATAACTCGTACCACCTCTTAATCCTTTTTCCACAAAGAAATATTGATCAATATCAGTTATTAAGTCAAGTTGAATACCAGTCATCTTGAGGCATGCATCCCAGGCTAACCCAGGACTACTGAAGTAATGGCAAGGATCTAATTTATAATACTCAATGCACATTTTTCTAAAGTTTTCAAAAACATCTGTCAGCAGCAGCACATCAGTCTTAAGATACAGATCATGATATTCTCCCATATTTTTAATCTTAAATGTTTTCCATATTCTTTTAGCGTGTTCATAATCCGCATCTAAAATGTGCTCATCATTTAATTGAGAATAAAAGCTATCTTCGCCGGGTAACTTAGTATCTCCGAAGCGTTCAAAACTGTTCATGTAATCATAAGGATAAACACCTTTTCGTTTCAGCAAGTCTAGCTTTTTATCGCTGTATTCTTGAGATATGTATTGAAACGACGGAACGTTTTTTACTAGATTATCTAATGATTGGGACATGAACTGGAAACTATCAATACATACTAAACTTTTTCCTAACATGAAAGCCATATACTTTTCCATGTTATTTGGTATCACATTTATGTTTTGTTTAAACTTACCGATGTGTTGCATTATGAAGTGAGAGTCATATCCTCTCAAGTTATGAAACACAACAAGTATTTTTCTATTCAACCTAAAATTAATATTACATATGTCATGAGCGCTTCCTCTGTACTTTCCAGTTATATGACAATGATCTCTAACTTTTCTAACGGAGTTTTCATATGCTACTGTACGACTTGGGTCATCTTTTTTAAGAGTTATTGAAAAACCATTACCACAAATATGGCATGATTTAGATTTTTGGAATCTAGCTTCTTCTTCCTGTGACATCACCAAATCTTTTTTAAAATGCGTATTCATAGTTTTCTTGCACCACTTTTCTTCTTCTATCATTTTTTCTAAAAACTTGTAAACAGCATTTGGTCCTCTATACGTTACAACTGGTTTTGAATACTGATCATCATAGCAACAAACAACCTTGTACCCATAACTGCAATCAGTATGTTTTTGATATTCTTCTGTGTGTGATTTTTTAGGATTGTTTGATACTGAAGAAATACTTTCGGTTACTGCTTCAAAATCAGCTTATATAACAAACGGAACCATTAGCTGTCTGTCGTAGTTTTTAAACTTAACCTTTTCATTTTTGTTTGGCATCTCTACTGCTTGCTTGCCATTAAGTGAACGACAAACAGGTTTATGTTTTTCCAGAACTCTTTCAAATTTAAAGCACTGCAAGCATGTTTTACAAAACCATTTTCTTTCCTTGTGTGCCGTTTGATTATACATCAAACTGTTAAAATCTTTTATCCACACGTAATGATTTTTTTCTTCTTCGGCGATTAAAAGCATATCACATGTTTTTTCTGCTTTATTTTTTGATATGTGCAACGGGTATACTTGATTATCTTCATACCCAAATATGTTAAAACAAATGTTGTTTTGTTTTTCTATTTTTGAGATTTGTTTGATAGTAACAGGAAATGTAATTCCTTCATAATTTAGATCACCAATATGCTTTTTATACTTTTTTCTATTTTCCATGACAGTTTTAGTTGTTGTGTCATTGTTATGATTATTTCTGTCAAATCTTGAAAGCTTGAAAAAATTAAAAGCTCAGCATCTAATTTACTCGCATCTTCAAAATCAACCGTTTGAGCATATGCCATTTGATCTTTCTTAAAGTTTTTGATTTTCTTTTCTACTTGTTCCATTATAATATTACATAAGATAATATTTTTAAGCTTTATTTAAATATTTATTTCTATAGTATAATATAATGAATTACAAATATTGTGAAAGAGTTTTAGATAATATTGATCCTCCTGGGGTGTGCACAGATTGTATCTTATTTTACATGACTAATAAAAACAAGCTTTGCAAGTATTGTACCAGGACCAAACTGTGTTACACGTGTACATACGCATGCATGAATTGCAACGATACTTGTAAAGTTTTCGATAACGAGCGTGTTTGCCTTAATTGTGGCACCCACAATGGTTATAATCTTATCACAGGTTGCACCTACAGCCAAAAGAAAACTATTTACCTCAGAAAGTATCATTTGGGTAAATACTTGGTGGCATTTGATTTGTCTTCTGAAAATAGACAAAGATTTGAGGATTTGTTTTACAAAATTGTAAAGATTTTGGATAAGCTGGAAGGCCGGAAAAGATCAATTAAATTTGAATACATTTTTCAGAAAATATTTAAAATATTAAAAATAGAAAAAGAAACAAAACCGATTAAAACAAAATCAACCAGAGACAAGTACGATAGGATATGGAAACAAGTCAAAAAAGAATTACGACTGAATGCCATGACCGTTTAACTTGAACCTTTTCATATACATTTCCAGAGGTTCTGTAAAGTTATCATTCTTTTGAATCTCTAAAATTTTATTGAAGGTAATCCTAATTACCTCTTCGTCATTTTCTAGTCCTGTTGTTGTTTGGACATATGATAGAAGTTGTTTAAAACTCCTATGATGTGTTTTTAACAAAGTTTTTTTTTCCTGCTATTCTTGTTTTACTTGCTAAAACAGCAATTACTGGAGGAACTGCGCCAACCACAGCTATGAAAACAGGAATTGCTGGAACTAATGCTAGGAGAGCACCACAACCAATTATTCCACTGGTAATCTGTAACGTTGTGTTTATAATACCGCACAATTTATAACTGCGTCTGTATGCAGCCACAAGTCGCGTCAAGTGATCAATTAATTCTTCTTTGGTTTTCATGTATAATTACAGTTAGACAATAATTTAATTAAAATATTTAGAAAATAGTTGCTCGTGTTCTTTGGGTGATATTTTGCCTATTTTTAACAATTCATCGATTATGCTAATACCTTTATTTATCAGCTGCGGACTATTATTTCCTGATTCGATACTTCCGCATACCAACTCTAGATCATCCATCAAATCATTAGGATTATTGTAATATTCAACACAACCTCCTAAAATCTTCTTAAACTTTGAAGAACCTTTGTGAATTGGTAAATCAGATAATTCTGTTAGTTTTTTAAAAGCATTTTGAGATAGCTTTGAATAAGTTTTTCCATTGTTGTAACGCTTTGTTATCAAGTCTATAAAATCATCATCTACTTTCATATCTAGCACAACTGCTTCTCCTTGTTTGGCAATAAGTTTGTGATGGCCAATAAGCTTAGGTAAATCAATTTGCAACATTCCATAGTGGCCATCTTTATCGACTTTGTAGGAATTTTTATTTTGTTGTAATCCTTGGCCAAAGACGGGAGCATGCTCTTTCATACTTTTAACTCTATCTCTGTAATGATTTAGTACGTTAGTCTCTACTTGTAAAACCTCTCTTTTTTGTTCAAGGTCCTTCCTCTGCTCGGTATTTGTTGTTTTATTTATCTTTCTGGTTAGAGTGGCTTTAGAATTTCCGATACCCAAGATTTTCGCACCAGCATCACTAATTGCTTTATCTCTATCACCTGTAATTAGTTTTGATGGTATTGGCAAGTCATACTTATCAAGCACATCTGTATCCATATCAGCATCTAAGTCAATATCACGCACCGGTTTGGGTTCCTTAGGCCTCGCAGCAGGTTCTTCTACCCATTCTTCTTCCGCAGGTTTTGGCCTAGGCTCTCTTTCCATAGTTTTTATTAGTTCTTCTTTGTAACTAGCCGGCGTTAGTTTAGTAGGATCTGCGGTTTTCTTGGCAGCTGTTTTCTTAACACGTTGTGGTGGTTGTGGTAGCAGCGGTGGTGGAGGCGTTGGTTGTGGCGTCGGTGGTGGCGTTGGTGGCGGCGGTGGTGCTATAGCTCCAAGATCAGGCGGGGCAACTAATGGCGGGCGTATTGCCTCGGGAAGAAGAGCCAACTGTTCACGTATTTCCGGAAGGGTAATCAAATGTTCAGCCAGCCGCCTTGTTTGCTCTGTTATTTCGCTAGTTACAGGTTTAAATACTTCTGCGTATAAATCACGACTAGCTCCTTTTTCGAGTCTTTTTCGGGTAACTCTATTTTCGTATTCTTTGACAAGCTCACTCGCTGCTCGCTTTTTATCTGCTAATTCTTTCCATTTTAACAAAGACATGTATAATATAAGGTTAGATTAAATTAAAATAAATTAGGATAAGTTGATATGACTTAAGATAATTTAAATCAAGTATTATGTAGTTTTTGTTTTCTTTTTAGTCGCAGGTTTAACTGCTTTCTTAACTCTAGGTTTAACTGCTTTCTTAACTGCTTTCTTAACTGCAGGCTTGACTGCTTTCTTAACTGCAGGCTTGACTGCTTTTTTAACCGCAGGTTCAACTGCTTTTTTAACTGCTTTTTCAACTGCAGTCTTAACTACTTTTTGCATTCCGTAATATCTAACTTGATTAGCCTTTAAACATTCTGCTTCTGTTCCAAGGCGTTTACCACGAGGGATTTGTTTTATTCCGCAATATACTTTTGACATATATAATAATACTTGGATAATATTAATATTATCTGACTATTATTTCTTCATTCCAAACTATGATATGAAAACAGAAAACGGTAATTTTAAACAGATATGGAACTTCATGCCAGACTGTTGTTTTAGAATGTTAATTTGCGGTAATTCAGGTTCTGGCAAGACGAACACACTAGTTCACATGCTGTTGAAACCTTTGGTTTACTGCGACAAGATTTACTTGTTTGCTAAAAACTTAGAGCAGTCCAAGTATCAGGTCTTATCGCAAAAGCTTGAAAAGATAGCAAAAAAGAATAAAATCCCGGTCGAAGATATATTAGAATGTTCGAATGATGAAATTATCCCTGTGGGTACCTTAGATTCAGATAACCAGAAGATAGCTATTTTTGACGATTATGTTTGCGAGCGTAATCAAAACGATATTATTAATTATTTCATCCAGGGAAGACATAAAAATTGTTGTGTTATTTACTTGTCACAATCTTATTACAAAACTCCTAAAGACATTCGGCTAAATTGCTCTCATTACATCTTCTTTGCAACTCCAGTTAATCGTGAGCTTGGTATGCTTTCCAACGAACAAGATGTCAGCAAAGATCAGTACAGAAAAGCGACTGACAAGCAGTACGACTTAAAGCGTAACTTCAACGGTGATATTTAATCTAATCATATTATATAATGGGACTTTTTAATGATCTTGGTGGGGAAGTTACTACTGGCAGTGTCAATATTACAAATTTTGGTATTGTGCTGTCTGAGTATGTAAAACAAAAACATCTGGTTAATTATCTTAACAAAGGCAGAAACCAGGAAAATGTTTTGAGAAGTGAGCTTAACATGGATAATAATAAAATTACCAATGTCGGCAATCCAGTTAAAGCAGATGATGCAGCATCAAAGCAATTTACTGTAAGAAGTGTAGCAAAGATCATACGTGATTATGATATTGATAAAATTCCAGACATGATGAAAACACTGACAACAGGTGTTGAAGATAAACTAAGTCTGATACAAACAAAGTTACAAACAAACCGCAGGCAAACGATTGAAATTATAAACGGATTGAACGATGAAATAAATCTTCTAGGTGATGCTTTGAAAGAGTTAGAAAAGAAAGAAGATGTATTGGAAGAGAGTGAAAACTACAAGAAATTAAGCGAACAAATAAGAGCTGGTGTTCAAAATATTAATGCACGGATTGGGGAAATCAATACACAAATGGTTGATAACAATGAACTAGAAGCTGCTATTGCTGATGTTTCAATTAAATGAGAACTGCTTTTACTGCTGAAGTAACTCAAATTAAAATATTAAATGAGCAGATAAACACCAACATTGCCGATATCATCAAGGATTTTGAAGACATCAAAAAGAAAATGGTTGACGGTAAGTCGCTGGAGACTGCTCTGAACAAACTGGTTGACACTGATAAACTTGAGACTGCACTGAGCAAACTGGTTAACACCGATAAACTTGAGACTGCTATTGATGATGTTTCAAAGCAATTGAAAGCTGCCCAGGAAACAAGAAACACAGCTTTTGATGGCGAAATAGCTTCATTAAAACAGTTTAATCAAAAGTCTGGCAGCCGGCATACGGCAATTCTTGGTATAATTGATGGGTTGAAAGTAAAAGTAGACTATTTAAGTCGAATTCTAATTCTTGAAGCTACAATAGACGAAATTAGTATTATAAAAGATAGCGTTGGTTATGCGTCGTACCCGACACGAAAACCACTCGAAAGAACCAAACGTGATAGTTTTCTCGAAGCATTTACTTTTGTAACCAATCCGCTTATAAAAAGTGAAATATATGCTACAGAATATCTCGATGATGATACACATCCCCTCGGCGCAATAATTGTAAAACCCGGGCGCTATATAGTTGAAGCAGACCTTGCATATACTGTTGCACATACAGACATTGGTATAGAATGGTTTAGTTTGTTTAATAAAGGTGCTGATGAGCCGCAGGTTCAACCAAAAATAGAAAATGGTAAACGAATACTAAAAGAAACATCTGAAATATATATTCCAGAATCTCAATATTGGACCATCTCTCCGAGAATAAAACGTGGCACTACACAAGTTTTCAATTTTGAAAAATCAAGTTTTAAACTGTATTACAAAGGTGATTAATTTTATCTACTAATATGTATAATGGAACAAAAAATTGTATTATCATCAGAGAAAGCGTCAATAATTAAAAGCTCAAATACACCGAGTAATTTTACAACTGTGTTTGATAGACCATTAATATTAGGTAGGAACAAACAGTATGGTATTGGACTCGATAAGATTAATTCCATGACTTACTCGTGGTATAATATTAGTGAGGATTTTAATAACAAAGTGATAAGGTACCACAATGGAACAGATTGGAAAAGTATTATTTTTACAAATGGAAATTACAGTTATGCTGATATCGATAATTACATAAAAGAAACATTGACTGCAAACAATGATTTAACTGATGACTCACCTGTCCCGATAAAAATTGAGTTTGATTTATCAAGTTTCAAATGCTTGGTTACCATCCATAATAATTTCATGCTTGATTTAAGAGACACAAACTGTCATGCCTTGATCGGGTTTGACAAAGATGCAGTTATTAGGGAAACTAAATTTGGAACTGTGACACCAAACATAACAAATTCTATCGATACATTGTATATCCACTGTGATTTAATAAGTAATTCTATTGTTGATGGATCATACGGGGATGTCGTTTATGAAATAAGTACAGCTGATCTTACGAGATCATATCCCTTCAAAGACGAACCGATAAGAGTCGGGTTCTGTGAAGTAAACAAAACGATCATTAACGGTATTAATATTTACATTACCGATTTTTCTGGTAAGATTATTAATCTTAATGGTGTCCACACATCATTTCGATTTGTTTTAAAGGAATTAATGTAACATAAGTTATATGGTATGTTTAAAAAAAGTTTATGACACTAGCACGGGAACATATACTCAAGTTGATCGATTAACTGGAGCTGGCATATTTGACATTTTGTCAAAAGTCGGATCAAACAGCAGGCAAGAAAGCATTAGAAACTGCTGGTAAACAAATCATAGAAAGCGGTTCTAAAAAACTTGGAGATGAAGTAGGAAAAATGGCTGCTGATAAATTAGTTTCAGTTATTAAACCTAAACCAAAAGGTGAGATAATTTTAAAAGAACTTACAAAGGCTGCCGCAAAAGATGTCGCTAAAGTTGCGACTGATGATATAATTAAAGAAGATGTAAATACAAAAATTAATAGATTACTTTCCGGAAGAGGAATTCATGCGAGAATTAATCGATTAATTAATAAAAAATAATCTAATTACTAGTATACATAGATGTTTCGAAGTAATCAATATAATACTAGATACGAACATGTACCTATTCAGTTAGATACCCCAATAACACAACCAGGAAATGCTACCAGGCAAATGAAAAGTGGTTATCAGTTTACAATAAATGATAGAAGTTCTTACTTTGATTGGTATAACGCATATTTTGAAATCGGTTTTCAAGTAAACAAAGTTGCTGATGGAGCCGCTTTTGCAGACGCTGACAGAATTGCTTTAATTAACGATGCAGCTTCATTGATTGATCAAATGCAAGTAAAGCAAAATGGAAAAATAGTTTACGATGGAAATAATCTTCACAGATTTGTTAATATCAAAAGCTTTCTTGAAATTTCTGACGATTATGCAAAGACAACCGGAACAAACGAATACTTTTATTTAGATAATAATAATAACGGCTGCTGCAGAATCTCGAGATGATCAAGCTGGTTATAACCCGGGATTTACTAATCGCCATCTTTTAATCATAACTAATAAAAAAGTTGACTCTATAATTCCATTAAACAAATATTCCTTCTTTGGAGGTTTGGAAACAAACATGATAATGTGTTAATTTTCAAATCAAGTGGTGATGATGGTCGAGTTGTTATTAATAAATTAGTTTTGTGGGTACCCAGAATGATATTTAACTCAGATGGTTTAAGTTATGTAATGACAAATCATATGACATCAACACGATGGACTTATCTCCGTGAAATGATACAAGAAAGCGGAAGTTCTCAACTAACTGAATCCGTATTTAGAATAACGGCTGGTGTTAAAAATCCCAAACATGTGTTTGTGTATTTGCAAAGGTCAGACAAGAGTTCACACCAAGAGCGAAATCCTCACCTTTTGGATACTTTTCATCTAAATGCTGGTGATGCTGCTTCTTATTTGCAAACAGCCAGATTGGAAGTTGGAAATGGAGTTTATTATACAGAAACTGAATACAGTTATGATAATATTATAAGAATATTCAGAGATGTTATTAATTATTCTTACAAACAAAATGATAAGAACACTGGAACTTTACTCAATACGAGTAATTTTAAAAATCTCTTCGGAATGATATATTTCGATTTAAGTTACAAGGGAAATGAGGTCAGTGTTGATCCAAAACAACTGAATTTGAGATATAAATTAAATATAGCTCCAGGAGCTCCTTATAAAGCTTATACTCTGGTTCTATATGAGGAAGATGTTGTTATTGATACTGTTGGGAATGAATTGGTAATAGTTTAATCTAACTTATAATATATATGACTTACGTAAATTATTCAGTAAATTTACAGATGGACAAAAACAGAGTTTAGCGAGGGCTTATGAGGATAGGAGTGAATTAACACTCAGGTTAAAAAATAACCAACTAACTGGGAATTTCCCCTTGTCACTGACAGCTACTCAGATTAATAATATTAACAAAGCTAAATCTTGCGGACGGGGATTAGACATAAATATATCAAAATCACAAATGAGGTCTCAGTCTAAAAATGGAGGCTTTTTAGGTGCATTAGCTGGTTTGTTAACTAAAACAATTTTACCAACAGTTGCTAGATTTGCTCCAAAGATATTAGGGCCTTTAGAAACAGGGGCACTTAGTGGTCTGGCAAGTACTGGAATTGGTAAAATATTTGGAAATGGAATGGTAACTGTTCCTGCTGATAAAAAACAAACACTTCTAAAATCAAATAAATTAACAGCTGCACAAAAAAGTAAATTAGCAAAGTCAAAAGGTTCCTGCACCATTAAACTAACACAAAAACAACTACAAGACGTACTGGCATGTGTTTCTAGTAATAAAACGGTAACTGTTCCCAGTAATAACAAACAGCAAGATGTAACGGCAGATGTTCCTAGTGATAAAAAAAACACTTCTAAAATCAAAGAAATTAACAGCTGCGCAAAGAAAGAAGATAGCAAAGTCAAAAGGTCGCTGCCCTGTTAAACTAACTAAAAAATAACAGCAGGACGGAGGATTTCTTGGAATGCTTGCATCATTAGGAATTCCATTGATTGGATCTCTTATTAGTGGTTTAACTGGAAAAGGTTTGCAAGTAGATAGAAGAGGATATGGTTTACAAGTAGACTCACAAATTAGGCCATACAGAAGTATCCCATTCATAAAAAAAATAAATTTTAAAAATGAACCTATATCTAACTTAGATATAACAAATTGGGTTAAGCAGCTAGGCATACAGAACTTCAGGGGAGTGTTTAGCAAGAATAAATTACCAACAAAACAAAATAAAAAAGAATGTGGCATTATTAAATCTGGATGATTATATTGGACCTGGCACACACTGGACTTGTTACTATGATAATTATTACTTCGATCCGTTTGGTTTGAGCCCGCCAAAAGAAGTTTTAGCGTACATGCCTAATATAAAATACAACACCATTCAATACCAAGATGAAACAAGTGTTCTGTGTGGACATTTCTGCCTATTCTTCATTAAAAAGTTACAAGAAGGAAATAGTATGTATGATATTCTTTACAAATTATTAAACCATACAAACCAATAGAAAATGAAAACATTATAAAATCATATTTTGTAAACGAAGTTTAATCTAATATTATATATGAGTTACTGTATTAAAGAAAAGATGGTTACTGAAAATATTAATCCTCAGTATGTTTTAGCAAAAAATGGTAGAAAAATGTTAAGAGCAACTTGTGCGTCTTGTGGTATTACTAAAACAAAGTTGGTTAAAAACACAGAATGTGGAAATATTGATATTCATAAAGCTTTGCTCCCTTTACTACCCAAAAAAGGGCTAACACTTCCTGGTTATAAATATTGCGGTCCTGGTAATCCACTTGATAGCGGAGAACCGGTAAATGAATTAGATGCTGTTTGTAAAGATCATGATTATTGCTATGACGAAAATCCTAGTAATAAATCAACGTGTGATAAAAACATGCTTGCTGGTTTGAAATCTAGTAAGTCTAAAACTATCGGAGAAAAGATTGCTAAGAATTTGATAGTAAAACCAGTCATTAGTACAAAATATAAACTTGGTCTTGGAAACTCAAAAAACTAGAAAAGGCGTTGAAATGG
Organism: Cyrtodaria siliqua; assembly: GCA_037043455.1. Classification (NCBI taxonomy): domain Eukaryota; kingdom Metazoa; phylum Mollusca; class Bivalvia; order Adapedonta; family Hiatellidae; genus Cyrtodaria; species Cyrtodaria siliqua. The sequence continues at coordinate 131,834 of JAWPHD010006268.1, read as the reverse complement.
ACTGACAAGTTAGCAGATGAACTTCATAAACCTATACGAAGAAAGTTCACTCAACGCCGTGTGATTGTTAATGAAATTGATAAAATATGGTCTGCTGATTTGGTTGATATGCAATCGTTTTCAAAGTATAATAAAGGTACTAAATATTTGCTTACTGTTATTGATTTATTTAGTAAATTTGCTTGGGCTATACCTGTTCCAAATAAAACTGGTTTAGAAATTACTAAAGCGTTCCAACAAATAATGAGTACAGGAAGACAGTGTAAATTGTTGTGGGTTGATCAAGGTGTGGAATTTTACAACAAAACGTTTAAGCAATTTCTTGATGATAATAATATCGAAATGTATCACACGTTTAATTTTGGAAAAGCTGTAGTAATTGAACGATTTAACAGAACATTAAAAGCAAAAGATGTGGAAATATTTTACAGCTAACAATACAAATACGTATTTAGACGTGCTTCAGGCGATGGTTGATAAGTATAATAATACAAAACATCGGAGTATTAAAATGACACCAACTGAAGCTAGTGATGAGAAAAATAAAGGAATGGTATATTTCAACTTGTATGGAAAAATGAGAAGTAATCAAATTAAGCCAAAGTTTAAAATAGGGGATAATCAGCAAATATAAAAGAACGTTTGAGAACGTTTGAGAAAGGCTATACTCCAAATTGGACCGAAGAAATATTTGTTGTTGATGAAATTCAAAACACAAATCCTGTGACATACAAAATAAAAGATTTAAACAACGAAAACATTGACGGAAGTTTTTATGAATTAGAAATGATAAAAGCAAAGCAAGAAATATTCAGGATTGAAAAAGTAATACGACGTGATTACAAAAAGAAACGAGCATTGATTAAATGGAAGGGTTATAATGAGGATTTTAATAGCTGGGTCTCATTTAAGGATATTGAAAATATTAAATAAGGGCTTAAAAATAATAACATATAATATTATTATATAATGGGACAAGAAAGATTAGAAAAGATTTGCAGAAAACTTAACAATTTAAAAGATAAATATAGAAGAGAATTGATGAGAGGTATGCAACTCCAAGTAGAATATGAAGTAGTTCGTGATGATTTTATTGACACTAAAAAAAGACGATTGCTGGTTGAAATGGATAATTATGAACGCGAGCTAAATAGTAACAGGGAAGAGCTTCTTGAACTGAAATACAAAATAGCAAAGTGTAGGAAAATAAAATACTCCATGATAAAAGATGATATGCAGAGCGATGATGAAGACTACTGCCCGGTTCCGTCTGACTTTGCTTGACGAGTTGCAAATGCTATTGAAAAACTTCGCCGAAAGTAGACATAAAATAAAATTATTGCGCTCTCCTAACGAGTTGCAAATGTTATGTTATTAAAATGACAACCGGATTGATTAGTAGTGGGGCTACGGGGTGGAGTTTTCCAGAGCGGGGTTGCTTGAGAAAACTGTTGAAATATGTTGGTGTTGATTTAGGCGTGACTTACATTTAGATCTTGGTGGTACGAATGTGAGTTACGCTTGAGTTCTCCCTGGCATATTTCACTAGTTGTTCTCATTGCCCGTGAGGGGAAACTGTGCTCAAACCCCCCCCCCCCCCCCTTTCTATACTACTAATTCTATCGTAGAGAAGTCAAGAAATTCGCTAGACGAATGAGACATTTCATCAGTGACAACGACGCAGCTTCAATGGGGCTTTACTGTATCTCCCTCTCTTTAGTACACAGCAATTGTATGAAGTTTTAGCATTGACCGATTGCAGTGACCTGTTTCAATTTCGTCGAGAAACCAATATGAACATTCTCGGAATTTGCAGGATAATTTCTTCTTGGGGGAGGTTTACTTTTAATTATTTCCTAAAGTTCTGAAAGTTCCTCTTCTGTATTTTTTCATTATATTTTTTTCTACATGGATGCTACAATTGCCCTGCCTTAATCTCTCCTTTTCCTGGAATGTTCCCTTTTAATTTGCTTTGTGTTGTTCTCTGTAGACCTTTTGCATTTGGTCATTCTCGAGCGATAGAGACATGTAACGTAAGTATCGATACATACGTTACCAAAATAATATTAACATAATATCGATACAGTATCTATTTTGTTTAGACTATCTTGGTAAGATGTGTGTTGTATCATTTTAAATAGAATACCATCCATTTATAAGAAGCAAAATCATATTTATTTATTAAGCATTCAATTAAGTCAAACATGTTTATAGAATGGGAATCATAATGTGTGGATTATGTTAATGACTCCGCTTCATTTGAATTGTTTCCCAGAAATATAAATAGTACCATCTGTATGTACATTGTAGAAATGATCATGGGCACGTGAACAAAAAATCATATCTTAAATTATGTATGTCCCGAAAGAATAATACATACATTACCAGCGGTAACATAATAACGTAGTATAAACAACTTGTGCAAGTTTGGTAAAGATCAAATAATAAATGAAGGTGCTAGAGTGTTCACAATGCAGAATATGGCATTTTTTCATCAAATCAAGAGCAATAACTCCGGTGAAACTAATCCGGCATGGCTGGTTTTCGAACTAGTCTGAGCTTTCATTGATATAAAGACACTGACAAAGTCTGATATAGATCAAATAATAAATGAAGTTGCGAGAGTGTTCACAATGCAGAAATTCATTTTTCAGCAAAACAAGGGCCATAACTCTGGTGTTACTGATCCGATCTGGCTGGTTTTTGAACTTGTCTGAGCTTTCATTGATATAAAAACGCTGACAAAGTTTGGTAAGGATCAAATAATAAATGAAGTTGTTAAAATGTTCACAAGGTAGAACATGCCATTTTCAGCAAAACAAGGAGCATAACTCTGATGTTACTGATCCGATATGGCTGATTTTCAAACTTTTCTGAGCTTTTGTTAATATTAACAATTTGTGCACATTTGGTAAAGATCAAATGATAAATGAAGGTGCTAGAGTGTTCACAATGCAGGATATGGCATTTTTCAGCAAATCAAGGGCCATAACTCCGGCGAAACTAAACCGATCTGGCAAGTTTTTGAAATTTTCCGAGCTTTCATTGATATAAAAACGCTGACAAAGTTTGGTAAGGATCAAATAATAAATGAAATTGTTAAAATGTTCACAAGGTAGAACATGTCATTTTCAGCAAAACAAGGGGCATAACGCTGATGTTACTACTCCGATATGGCTGGTTTTCAAACTTTTCTGAGCTTTTGTTAATATTAACAATCTATGCACATTTGGTAAAGATCAAAGGATAAATGAAGGTGCTAGAGTGTTTACAATGCAGGATATGGCATTTTTCAGCAAATCAAGGGCCATGACTCCGGTGAAACTAAACCGATCTGGCAAGTTTTTGAAATTTTCCGAGCTTTCATTGATATAAAGACACAGGCAAAGTGTGGTAAAGATCTGATTAATAATGAAGGCCCTATCGTGTTCACAGGCAAAAATTAACGGACGACGGACAACTCTTAATCCCATAAGCCCTGCTGGTTAAAATGCTGAGTAGTCGTTTAAAATTAAATATTTTAAGACGGGGGACGACGGGCGAAGATCAGATGGGCTAAACAAAAAGCCTAGAACCATTCATCGGCTGGTTTATGTTGCCTGCGAAGTGAGTTCTACACAGTGAAAACAGAGAAGCAGTCTTTAATCACCATACATACTGATATCGTTATTCATTTTTTGCATCACGTGTAAGCTTCTTTAGATCGGATTCCCTCTATATCTTACGGTGTCAAACCAGTCAGGAATTACTTCCGGGTCGTAAGGTGCTAAAATAGTTCCATGTAAAAACTCAAAGTGTCTCATTTGCATGTGTTTCCCTCAAAATTGATTTTCATTTCACAATTAAATTTACCCTGATGTTAAAATGTCATGTCTGCTGTCACTAATAACAAGTATTTTACTGTGTTTTTCAGGACTATGTCTTCGGCGCGTATGAGCACAGAGGTTAGGTAGAGATGCGGCTTTGACATGTGTGTAGTTCAAAATATGCATTTTGTATATGAATGACATGAACTGCTGAAAAACTGAATCGGTGTTTTTTCCTGGATATAGGACAATTTGAGAGCCAAAGATGTGTGATTCACAGGATTAAAGTGACTGTGTATATAAGTGAACGAATGTTGTGGAACGTGTGACTGAGCCCCAAACAGAGCTTAGTTTGCATTGTGTTCAATCGGCTGTTTTTAACCGGTCTGATACCTAGATCTCAGCCAGCTGAAAAGCATTAAAGTTGATTGGCGAAGTGAGTTTCGGTGTTAGGAACTTGGGATTTCACATGGGAACAGCTTAAAGTCATCGAACCATGAAATTTGATAGGAATTGTTTTCCGTAAGTCAAGTTTTAATTTTAATTTAATTTATTTTAAAAATAATCGGAGTTTAAATTGGTAGCTGTGTTCTTAGAATTGCTTGTATTTGTCCCGTAATGCATTGTACCAGTCTACATGTTAACCTTTCTGATCAAAAGTGTCGTCTGCTAAATACTTATTCTGCTGTACTGTTTTTCTATACTGTTTTGTTTACTTGAAAACGTAATTTAAAATAAATTTTAATTGATTTTAAAATTTTAAAAATGGAAAAATTCTTTAACAACTGTAGTGAAAAGTTAGGTTTTCAATCTAAATTGCGTTTAAATGGACAATGCATCATTGGACTGGCAGTTCAAAAAAATGGCTATGGACAGTTTAAGGTACAGAGACCCAAGGGACCCGCTTAGTGCTGGACACCGAACCAGATCTGCACATCGGATGGCCTTCATGGTCGTGAACAAAAATCTTGACGTACCGCCATCAGTGCAATGCAGCCATTTGTGCAACAATAGCCTGTGTATCAACACAAATCACTTGGTTTTAGAAAATACTTACTGTAACAATAGTAGAAAGACATGTTTCAGTCTCAAAAAGTGCACCAGTCATAAAGATGTGGAGGGACGGAGACTCCCAGGCTACCTGGGGGAGTTAAATGTATAAGTTTCGATGATAAATTACGTTTACCGGAATTAACTTTTTTTCTTATTACAGGACATGCTTTGTTTATTTGTTGTTAATGTCTTTCTTACTCAGTCTTTTTCCTTCTTTTATTTAAGAACCCTGTTACCGCTAGCTTCAAGCCATCCTCAGCACGGCTGCTACCGTGGGCAGAGTTGTTTCCCCCCTGGACGTGTGTGTGTGTGTGTGTGTGTGTGTGTTGGTAAGCATTCAGTTTGGTGGTACGGGATGACATTCTCGTGTGTACTCGAAGTCATATTGTTTTTAGCATTTCTTTGCAACAGACATATTGGTATGATTGCTGTAGCTGTGATCATCTGCAGTACTAAGCATCATCAAGATGTCCTTTTCTGTAATCTGGCTCCTGTACATCATTTTCTCTAAGTTCCGCACGATTGAAAGTTCGCTTATTTCTGTATGCGCTGGTAGTCTTGTATTTCTTAAAGTAACTGGCATGTTTTGAAATTTGTTCCAGATGATGTGATGACTGTTCCAAAAGGGAACTTCCAGAGATAAACTGTAGTTTTCTTTTTACAGACTTCGCTAATGTGTTGTTAGACAGCTAAATAAAAACATAACATTTTCTGGTGTATACATGTGCATTGATTCAGCAGCCACATGTTCCTGTAAGGAAATATAATGGAGATAGCAGATATCGAATTTGATATATCTGATGTCTCCCATATTGTTGATGTCTCAATGTAAAGTTGTCAACAACTATATGTGTATGCCATACTGGACAGTGATCATTCAAGTGATTGCTGTTGTTCTGTGTGTATCTTCCAACTATCAATATTCTGTTGGTGTTCTCCATATTTATTTCAGAGACTAATAATGTTGATGTTCTGTTTAGGTGGAATTTCTCATTAATGTATAACTGTTTTCTAATCGAAATAGGTACAGGTCTTGAATTTGTTTAATTTTTATCAAAATAGCTACAGTTACAGCTTCAAATGGTGACCCTGGGGTAATATCTGTGTATATATTATTGCAGCCCAACTCACCCACAAAGTCAGACTAGCATAGACCCTACACTGCTTAATTTCAAATTATACATTTATATAATATAATAGATGCACTTATTCATGTTTATCAACATGTAAAGTGATACTATAACCACTATAATAGGTATAATAACTTGTACTATAGTCTACCAGATTTAAAGCAATGTTTCGACTGTTCTGTACATTGTGTATGTGCTTTATATATTACTGTATAATGTATTACGGTTCAATCCGTAAATACAGTGTGACTTGTATTACCTTGGAACTGCATTACTGATTCCTAGTAATTAGTAAAGTAAGTTGTTTACTATCTAAATACGCAGTATAGTATATTGTCTTACTATTAACTTACTACATAATCTTATGTCTAAGGTTCAGTTTTATATTGACCAACAGATCACTTAAAATCATTTGAAATATATAGACCTGTGTATAAAGTTCATTATGTATCGAACCATCAAATCACTTTAAGCCATCTGAAATATAGTACGAGATATCCGGTTATATTAAACCTTCAGAACGCTTAGAACGAGCTTCATTATATTCATTTAAGTACCTTTATTAATTTAAAGAGTTAGTGTGAATGTTGAACCCATCAACTCTTATAGCACCTTTGTATGTGCGTCGGGCTACAGTATTGTATAGAATAGAATAGAATATAATAAATTTATTTAACCAATCATGGGTCATATGGCACCAATCATGGGTCATATGGCATGACATGTAAATCACATGATACATAACGGTAGTAAATAATAATAATAGAACATCACGTTGCATAAGGTAACTAAGGCTTGATTCTGATTAGTCTGAAACATAATTAAATAAAGCTTATTTTGACCAAATAATAACAAAGCATGCTTCCTACTATATAATCTTCAAGTCTCTATTAAATGCATGTATATCCATATATTATATTATCAATATTTTAAAAGGTGGAATCTATTTAAAATCTAAAGAGTGGCATGAAATATATGTTGTTTGAAATAGGAAGAAAGTTCAAATTAATATGTGGTCAGTTGAACTAAATAAATAGTTATTTAAACATGATACATATTTGTATCCAGAAAGCAGTGGGAATATTAAGAATCATATTAGACATAGTTGTAATCCAAACATATTTGATATTGGAAAGTAATGGTACACATATTCATGCAAACAGAAGCAATATATCTAGTATACATCAGTGTGTTAGGATTTGGCATAAAATAAAGAGACATGTTGCATAACAATTATCTTTTGTGATAACTTGTGATTTTATATCAATGTAGTAGTATATATCAATCTATCAAGTCCTTTTATAGTCGGTTCTAATATAGCTATATCTCAGTTGATAACAATCATATATAAAATTAGCAAACTCTGTTAAAACATCAGTATCCTCATTGCTCATAAGTATATGTAGTGGGTGAGTCGGGCTACATTATTGTATATGTAATGGGTGTGTCGGGCTACATTATTGTATATGTAGTGGGTTAGTCGGGCTACATTATTGTATATGTAGTGGGTGTGTTGGGCTACATTATTGTATATGTAGTGAGTGAGTTGGGCTACATTATTGTATATGTAGTGGGTGAGTCAGGCTACATTATTGTATATGCAATGGGTGAGTCGGGCTACATTATTGTATAAGTAGTGGGTGAGTCGGGCTACATTATTGTATAAGTAGTGGGTGAGTCGGGCTACATTATTGTATATGTTGTGGGTGAGTCGGGCTACATTATTGTATATGTAGTGGGTGAGTCGGGCTACATTATTGTATATGTAGTTGGTGAGTTGGGCTACATTATTGTATATGTAGTGGGTGAGTCGGGTTACATTATTGTATATGTAGTGGGTGAGTCGGTCTACATTATTGTATATGTAGTGGGTGAGTCGGGCTACATTATTGTATATTAAGGGCTACACTATTGTATATGTAGTGGGCGAGTTGGGCTACATTATTGTATATCTGGGTGTCATGGTATGGTTGGGTGGGCGATTGGGTTTTGGGTGGGTGGGTGTTCTGTATCACATGATAAAGACGCAACAAAACTGCATCTTTGACACTGCGTCATGAAGATGGATTTCAGTTACAGTTATTTTACAGACATCCTTTGTCAGACTTGCATCCACACTTAAGAAGCTCTTGACAAGATGCTTGCGTACGTGTTTTCCAAATTGGCTCCCACATTCGTGATGATCCTTTGATCACCCCAGTGATCTAGGCAAGGTATTTCAGGTGCCGGATTAGGTACCTGTTCCCAGCAGTATCCAGCTTGGTAAGCAACTCGTTGTGTATGTTGTAGAAGAGCTGAAGATGTCGCAGGAATTCCATCTATAGACCTGCCTGCGCGTGTGAATAATTCTTTGCGTGCTTCATTTACGACCATGACATAACTTGAGCGGTCATACGTCACTGTACATTAGCACTACAAAGCGCTCAAGGAGGGGCATATCTGCCCTCCGTTGGGACATTGCTTAAACTTTCAAAAGCTAAGGTGACTCCCTCAAAATCCTTCCAGTCTTCCCAAGCCGTTTCTTTTCCGCAAAATGCTGAGGTCTTGCCACACCCAATGAATGCATGGAACGCAGGAAGAAATCGTGATTTCTCCTGGCCATATTTTAAGACATCGGTGAATGTAATGGCATTATAAATTTCACTGTCGTTTGACATGTTAGTATTTGTGTGTGGTTTTACACATGATTTAATAGTCAACACGCATCTATGAACTACACTGAAAAAATAATCATAGCTGATAAAACGATCACAGAGCTAGTGACAGCACTGCGCATAGGTTATTTAAATTCATAATATAATAGCTTTCTGCAAATTTGCACCACGTCAAGTTAATTAGCTCATTTATTTACCGGTATTCTATAACTGCAATAAATTAGATTTAAATATCCTTGTTATAATATGCAAGTCATTACATTTATTTTTGCATTATGTGTACTTTCAGAATTATTAATAAAGTATTGGTTTGAAACGATTTAAAACACCTTTTGTGAATTTAAACCAATAATTTAGACTTCGCGAAAATTCTTCTAACCAGACATGAGTTGAAAATGACGTAAAACATACAAATAAATCTTCTTCTTCTTCTTTTTTTTCTTCTTCTTCTTCTTCTTCTTCTTCTTCTTCTTTTTCTCAGGAACACTTTTCATAGTAATAATGGTCACAGCGCTCAGAAACTTTAAAGGTATGTACATATCAGGCTGGAATAGTGCACGGAACATTTTGGAGTCATGACGTCATCCAAGATGGCCGCCACTGTCGTTTATATGAAAATCGTGTTATAACTGTATATCATGAATTTTTAATCTGATTTAAATGAAACTTTTACAGATTGTAGAGTTCAGGGTCCAGTTTTGAAAGAACGTCACAGAGTGGATCTACGCCATGACGTCATGACGACAGTGACCCGTTTTTAGGGGGTCAGTCGGGTCTGATTAGAATTGAATTTTATTGGAGTATTACGGCGCACCAACAAAAATGTTCATATGGCACCAACTTTCATGAACATTCCAGGTCCATCCATTTACATCTAGATAAACATATGCACGCTCCATTTATCGCTGGAGCCACGATCATAATGAAATTGAATGACCAGATAGGAATTCCATCTAAAGCTATAGAAATAACACAAATACAATGAAAAGCAAAAATAAAACAATTCATTTCGACGATGGAAAACAATATGAAAGCATACAATAAAAAGGGTATCGAAGTTGTATGGTGAAATGTAACTTGGAACTCATTGTTTTGGCGTAGAGTAACTCCCAATCTCGTAACCCCCGGCAGAAGAAAGAGTTGCAAGTAATCATTCTGCATGCAAATCCAATAGCCTATAATATTATTCATGAGATGCATCTTCTTTCAATCTATTCTTGTCGTATATTCCTCAAATGCATGGAGAGAACATCACCATCGTATGGTATTATATTGGTTTTGATAATAGCAACCCGAAATTATATTGCCTAACAGCTATTTATATTGCATACTGTATATTCTTAAATTTTGAAAATGCACAACTACGTCTGACGAAGATTTTTCAAGCATTTGTCTTTTGATAATATATCTGTGTTTCCATTGGTATTGATAACGAACGTGGTTTTGTTATTTCTGATTTCTCTATAACATAACAAAGTTCTCTGGTGTAGAACATAGCGTGGGCTTAGTGGAAACGTATTGCATATTGTTCTATATGTATATGTAGTTAAAACAATTTTCCAGTAAGCCCTCGATATTATTATTAGTGGGTAACAGTATATATGTGATGTATATTATATTTTTAAAATATGTTTTATGTCTATTACATTGATTCTTTGGATCGATTCTGTGGACAAGCGCCTTTTACCTATTTACATGATAATAATAACAGTAATAGTAACATCGTTTTGTGGAATTGTATATTGTAGGTAATCGACCATATATACAAGACGAGCGATGATTCAAGGTGACTGTATTGTTGTCTCTTTCGGCTTGCATACAGCCACTAAAGACGGGTCCTTGTGAAGCTTTACTCAAACGATATTACTTTGACATCCATACTTGTCACTGTGAATAGTTCAACTGGGGAGGTTGCGAACCCAATGGCAAAAACGTTGTGACTTTGGAGGCATGCAGCAACCAATGTTTAACTCACATGGCAAATAACGACATTTGAGAACTCTCTATGCAACTGGGTAAATGCAAGGTCTACATTCCACGATGGCATTTCAGCAGGAAGACATGTAAATGTGAGCCGTTTATTTATGATGAAAATAGTAACAATTTTAAAACAGAAGCGGAATGTAAGATGACGTGCGGTTGTAACAACTGTCCAGTTTGTTATCTACCAGCCATGAAAGCTGACATCGACGGACAGATGTGTCTAGCCATCATTCCGCTGTTTTTATTCAATAGGTAAACCTGTCAGTGCGAGACTTTAGAGTATTCTGATTGCGGCGATAATGGTAACAACATTTTGACTGAGGAAGTTTGCGAGGACGTATGCGGCGACTTTGGTTGCTCCCTGTGTTCCTTGCCTTTCATGACAGGTGGACCAGTGAATTTCTACAGAGGTTTTTTCCCCCGTTATGGGTTCAACACGACGCCATGTCAGTGTGAGAAATTCATATATGGCAGTTGCGGTGGTAATGCCAACGGATATCCAGCCCAAGAGGATTATGAAAAGCGATGCAGGAGTACAGAATGTAACCCAGCAATTGCGTGTTACATTCCAGCGAAAGTCTGACAGGGGTTGCCTCGTTATTTCTACAATAAGAACACATGCGAATGTGAACAGTTTTTCTGGGGTGGATGCGATGCCAATGCTGGTAATTATGCTTATATAATTTCTCCAATTTGCTCTCATTTTTCAGTCATGTACTTCAATTTATGATATCGTAATCGGTGTTCATAAGTAATTTATATAGACCCCACGTACCGTATATAGGCACCGCCTACAGTATATAGGCCCCACCTACAATAAATAGGCACCACCTACAGTATATAGGTCCCATCTGTAGTATATAGGCTCACCTACAGTATATAGGCACCACATACATTAAATAGGCGCCACCTACATTATATAGGCCCCACCTACAGCATATAGTATATATAGTCCTACCTACAGTATATAGGCACCATCTACAGTATATAGGCCCCACCTACAGTATCTAGGCACCACCTATAGTATATATAGACCACCTACAGTATACAGGACCCACCTACAGTATATAGGCACCACATACAGTATATAGGCACCACATACAGTATATAGGCACCACATACAGTATATAGGCACCACATACAGTATATAGGCACCACATACAGTATATAGGCACCACATACAGTATATAGGCACCACATACAGTATATAGGCACCACATACAGTATATAGGCACCACATACAGTATATAGGCACCACCCACCTACACCTATCTAATTCAGCTGGAATAAGGTGGAAGTATGTTCTAAAATTAGAATCGGGTTTTCTTACGATTTAGCAACCACAAAACCTGGGTCTGTTGTGGTTTCGTCCTTCCCAATGATATGGGGCGTGAGAGGTATTGCTCTTCATATTACCCCTCACGAACAGACTCAATAAAACCGAGTCTGCTACTTTTCTTTTTTGTTTGTGTTCGTTGCTCTCAATGGATCGTTTTTCAAAACGTATTCGTTGAAGCGTGGTGAATTATCAGTTTTCTACAGGACACACGCTTGGTTAACCCGCTACATCTTGGGTAACCACATTTAACTGGAAGAAATGAAAAACAACATTATATACATTATACCATATATTTTAGTCTGTTGTTGTTGCCTGAATAATAATAATATTCTGTCTACCTTATAAATCGTTCTCACTACTATCACCATTTCCAATGCAGTTCATTCCAAGGTGTCAACATATTTAATCAATACATTATTGTATGGGCTACATAAAATAGCTGTATTGAATAATTTTATTTCAAATGTGGTACCCGACAAGAAACATGCATCGTTAGACAGGTAAATGTATACTTCACAAACAAAACTAGTATATATATATGTATAATTCAATAATAATGTAATTTGTTGTAATGCTCAGTTGAGCATCAAACAATACTCTGAATACTTCTAGAATAGAACAAAGAGTGTCACTTGCATTCAAGGCTCTTTTCTAGGGCTATTGGGTGCGTTGAATGTTTACTTTAATAAATTAATATTAACCTAGTAATCATAATGTAGCCCAACTATCTACGTGTGTGGTAACAAAGTTTATATTTCCTGATATACAAGTACAGCTTGCAAACCAATTACTGAACATTATATACTAACACATATAGAAATAAGGTAATATACTGTTTATTGGATAGTGTGGTGAATTATTCTGTAATAAATCACTCATCGTAGGACACTGCAGTATTTCATCAACCAGTTTAGCTAGTCTTATCGAGTCAATTACTACCACATACTCTACCAGACAATCCAATTAAACGTGTATATCTTAATTTTATTTTGGATGCATTTTAAAATAAACTGGTTACACATTTCAGATATAATTCAATCGGTGTGTTTTGATAATTAACTTCCCGCGGATATGAATACTTATTGTAATTCATCAATACAATGGAATAACAGTTTAATAATGTTACTTATACACTTGTAACATCACCACGACAACTTCAATTCTCATTAATTTTAAAACAAATCTGACTACACTTCACAACAAAGTATCCTTCATAAAGTAACTACAATTTAACACACTCATGTGTTTTAACATTGTCGTAAAAAGGCACTTTTTTTTTAAAGAAGTATACACACTCATATGAAAGTATAATTCAAACACATGTCGAACTCACTTAGCACAACAAAATTGATGCTCATGTCGTGTCATATCATTCATTAATTCATACATTAATTAATTCATAATTTCTTTCATTTTTTCAATTAATTCTTTTTTTTAATTGATTAATTATATCAATCAATTAATTATATCAATTAATTAATTAATTAATTCATTCATTCACTCATACATTAACTCATTCATTCTTTATTCATTAATTATTGTATTGCTCGTATTTCTTTTAACAAATAACTATCTATGTATCTACAAATTATATATATATATATATATCAATGTTACAATCAGTTTGTAATAACAGTATATAAATATAATATGAGATCGCTCAGATGCATAATTATAGGAACCAATCAGATTGCAGATCGTAACAATTGTTATATGTGATGCAGTTGGTTAGAGCGTCGTCTGTTGTTTATCTACTGACCTGAGGGTTTAAAGTTTTAGCCCCATGTAAGCAACAATTTCTAAACCATATTATTGTAAAATATTTCACAAATATTATACGAAACTACTACGAAATAAATCTGATTGTTTACTATCATTCGGCATGCGAGTACTCTATTATGAGTAAACTCTTTGCACACATACGCAATTTTGTTCAGAGGTTATAATTATTTACACTTATAATACAATGTTTACATTTTCAAAATGTAATATGTAATAGTCGTAAGTAAAAACACATGATTTGTTTTTCTCTTGAATCATTGTGTTTTCTTTCCAGACTTCGATTATTGTTATCGAAAGCTGGTTACATAAACACATGTTTTATTTAATATAACACGTATATATAACACGTATATATAACACATATATATATAACACGTATGTATAACACGTATGTATAACACGTATATATAACACGTAGATATAACACATAGATATAACACGTATATATAACACGTATGTATAACACGTATGTATAACACGTAGATATAGCACATAGATATAACACGTATATATATATAACACGTATGTATAACACGTATATATAACACGTATATATAACACATATACATAAAAGGTAGATATAACACGTATATATAAAACGTAGATATAACACCTTGAATGCTACATTTCCTGTTCGACTTTTATATCAACTTCTGTTTCTCAGATTATGATAAACCATTTTGGTGGATATGTCATCTTAAACACACCCAAAGATAAATATATTCATAGCTCTAAGAGGTGTTGCAGTCATTGAGTAATGATGTGTGTGCATTTCTTACAAATGACCAATTACCAAATACTGGATGCTCTAAGTCTTAAACTGTATACATTTTTTGTAAATAATGTATACAGATGAACAAATGTCTACTAAATAAATAATACGTACAGGAGAACACAGTCCAAATGTAATAAAACTATTTGTAAATATATTACCATTTAACTGCCAATTTCCAGTCTTGAAGCTATGAACAATAAAAAGAAATGTTGTATTTATCTATGTACACCCCTACCAAATGTCCTTCTTACATATTTCATATCAAACGTATACTAATTAATCTACGTTCGGACGAACAAATGTAAAACTTATTTTGTAATTGTACTATTTTTAAACATATTATATATTAAACTATAAATTGCCAATCTTTAATCTATGTACAGTCGAATTAAATGGCCGTTACCTATCTCAAAAATATGAACAGTCCTATCAAATATCCTATCATACTGTCCTCATTCGAATCTATATACACTAATATACAAATATCCTATCATTTTGTCCTCATCTTGAATCTATGGACACTGATGTAAAATATCCTATTGCTTTGTCCTCAACTCGAATCTATGTACACTCATCTACAAATATCCTATTGTTTTGTCTTCATATCGAATCTATGAACACCTATCTACAAATATCCTATCGTTTTATCCTCATCTCAAATCTAGTACACTCATATAAAATATCCTCTCGTTTTATCCTCATCTCAAATGTGTGTCCACTCATATAAAATATCCTCTCATTTTGTCCTCATCTCGAATCTATGTACACCCATATGCAAATATCATATCGTTTTGCACTTATCTCGAATCTATGTACACTCGTATACAAATATCCTATCGTTTTGTCCTCATATCGAATCTATGTACACTCATATACAAATATCCTATCGTTTTGTACTCATGTCGAATCTATGTACACTCATCTATAAATATCCTATCGTTTTATACTCATCTCGAATCTTTGTTTACTCATATAAATATATCATATCGTTTTGTACTCATCTCGAATCTATGTACACTCATACAAATATCCTATCGTTTTATCCTCATCTCGGATCTGTGTAAACTCATATACAAATATCCTATCGTTTTGTCTTCATATCGAATCTATGAACACTCATCTACAAATATCCTATCGTTTTATCCTCCTCTCAAATATATGTACACTCATATAAAATATCCTCTTATTTTGTCCTTATCTCGAATCTATGTACACTCATATACAAATATCATATCGCTTTGCACTTATCTCGAATATATGTACACTCATATCCTATTGTTTTATACTCATCTCGAATCTATGACTCAAATACATATATCATATCGTTTTGTACTCATCTAGTATCTAAGTAGACTCATATACAAATATCCTATCGTTTTATCCTCATCTCGGATCTGTGTTAACTCATATATCGTTTTATTCTCATCTCGAAACTATGTACACTCATCTACACGTATCCTATCGTTTTGTCCTCATCTCGAATATATGTACTCTTATATACAAATATCCTGCCGTTTTACCCTCATCTCGAATTTGTGTACACTTATATACAAATATACTATCGTTTTGTATTCATCTCGAATCAATGTACACTCATCTACAAATATCCTATCCATTTGCCCTCATCTCGAATCTGTGTACACTCATGTACAAGTATCCTATCGTTTTGTCGTCATCTCTAATCTATGTACACTTATTTACACATATCCTATCGTTTTATCCTCACTTCGAATATGTGTACACTCATATACAAATATCCTATCGTTTTGTACATATCTCGACTCTATGCACACTCATATATAAATATCCAAATGTTTTATACTTATCTCGAATCTATGTTCACTCATCTACATATATTCTATCGTTTTGTACTCATCTCGAATCTATATACACTCATATACAAATATCCTATGATTTTGTTCTCATCTCAAATATATGTACACTCATATACAAATATCCTATCGCTTTGTCCTCATCTCGAATCTATGTACACTCATATCCTATCGTTTTGTAATCATATCGAATCTATGCATACTCATATCGAAGGACCCTGTAGTTTTGTACTCACCTCGAATCTACGCACACTCATATCGAATGATCCTGTAGTCTTGTACTCATATCGAATGTATGTAAACTTCTATCAAATCTTGAATGAATGCAAAATCCAAATGTTTCTTTTCATTATATGTATGGAATCTGTCTACAATCTATCAAATGGACATACCCCTTTGTAAATATCTATTCTATATGTACACTTCTATCAATTGCCATTCATACTTTTTTAATTATCTTGAAACTATTCTGACATCGAATGTTAATGTGTGTTTGTCACTTTCTATATCCATCACATATACAGATCCTGTGACTGACTCATCTAGAATTCTACCTAATACACTAATATCCGACTATTTTACAATTATCAAGAAATATGTATTCGTGTATCAAATGTCCATATATGAGTGTAACTACACAGTATCTATGTACACTTCTATCAAATTGTTCGTGTTGTTATCTTCAATCTATATACAATTTTATCAAATATTTTTGTAAGTCTGTTAAATCAATGAACAATCCTATCAAATGTGACTTTTCTATGTACATTTGTGTTTAACGGCCGTTATTTGGATACTACTATTAATACTATATGTACTAGTCTATCAAATGTCTATATTTTATTATATGCATTAATACTATATGTACTAGTCTATCAAATGTCTATATTTTAGTATATGCATTAATACTATATGTACTAGTCTATCAAATGTCTATATTTTATTATATGCATTAATACTATATGTACTAGTCTATCAAATGTCTATATTTTAATTTTTACATTAATACTATATGTACTAGTCTATCAAATGTCTATATTTTATTATATACATTAATACTATATGTACTATTGTTTGGGGCGCTTGTGTCAGCCAAAGGTTTTTCTGCAGTAACTTGAGCAATTTAAATAATATGTACATCAGTTATATATCGTAAGAACTGGCATGTTTAGTGGTAAATAAAACTACTTTAATTTTAAAATCGGTTGAGAAATAAATATTTTACAGCCAAAATGATTTTTTGATGGGGCTTTTCCTATGTAAATTCTTTGTTGGTGGGACAGCAGAAAATTAAGAAATTTCAAATAACTTCAATTAGCCTTCATATTTTGCTATAAAACTTTCAGGGTGTCTTAATTTACTAATATCCAACAATTTAAAAACAGTTTTGAATACAAATTTTAATTTTTCTTTTTTTTCCAATTTTACATGCAGCAGAATTTTGCATTGAAAATGCCCCATCAAAAACAACTATCGCGCATGAATTTTTTATTTCTCGACCGATTTTGAAAAGTAAGGTATTTTTATTTACCACTAAAAATGTCTGTTTCACTGAAATATAACTTATTTAAGAAGTAGATTAATTTTATCTTAAAAGACCAAAAACCCTTTGGCTGAAACAAGCGCCCCAAACAGTAGTCTATCAAATGTCTATATTTTATTATATACATTAATAATATATGTTGAAGTCTATCAAATGTCTATATTTTATTATATAAAGTAATTCTATATGCACAAGTCTATCAAATGTCTATCTTAAACGAGTTCCCATTTCATATAAGATTTATGAAACTCGTTTTGAATTATTTTTATTTTAACGAGCCTTTTGGCGAGTTAAAATTAAAAATAATTCATAACGAGTTTCATAAATCTTATATGGAATGGGAACGAGTTTAACATCCTTTTTATTACATAACATTGCAATCAAATTAGTAAAAAATAATTCAGATGGACATAGAACCGCCACGACGTCAGACACACTTTAGCGCCAAAACGTCATACAATATGTGACGTCGTATCATCGCGTCTCACACATAACGTTGCGTATAAAAGAGTTCGTGTTTTACCTCTTTACAAAATAGCAGTTTGCGCCAACTTTTTAACAAACCAACAACAATGTTTTATAAAACGTGCATTATTTTTATAAGCTGTCACAAATAGTAAGTTTATGACTCAGATCTGGGTGAATTTGTAATAAATAAAATAGTTTCAGTTAATAAACTTGCGTAGTGTTATAGGTTTAACTCAACCAATCAAAATCGTTCCAGGTTGTATTACACGTGTGTCATACAATAGAATATTAAATGGGTGTTCGACACTGCTAACAAGGAACGTTATGTGATAATACTATATATACTAATCTATCAAATGTCTATGTTTTATTATATATACACTATGTACACTTCTGTCAAATGTATTCTGTCTTTGTGTAATTATATATTTATTTCACACTCCTCTTTGTTATACAGAATTTACACCTGTCATAATGTATCAGAACATGACCAGCTCAGTTGCCGTCCCATAAGGACAGAATATTCTTTTTAATTTATAAAAAGTAAAAACACATAAACACAACCGCTTCATCTACCCATTGTTTAAAGGTTTTGAATAGAGACAGTGATGACCTCATGTAATTAGGAAATCGTTCTATCTTTATATCATTAAATACCGAAATATATCAGTATTAAAAATAATTCCGCTAATTAAATGCCTCGCTTACACTGCGCTTTAATACACATACACTTACACATGAACTACGTCTAAATGATGTCAACATTTGGTTGATTTTCTAATTTAAGGGAAACAGAACCTAAATGCAAAACTTAAATGCAAAATGTACTAAGTTATCTGCCCTTTGCCTGGAGGGTCAATGTATGTCTTGTTGAGTTGTACACCCAAAGATACAAAAACATATAAACAACGTTTGAAGTCTCTTGTGAATACAGTTCCTGAGAAAGTGACTTTAACGCAAAAGCTGAATGTACAAATTATTAAGTTATCTGCACTATACACAGAGAGTCAATGTCATTCTCGATCTGCTATGTCACGTCAATTTGTAATACCCAAGAAAAATCATATAGTTTCAGGTCTCCAATGCATACAGTTCCTGAGAAAGTGACATCAACACAAAACTTAAATGCAGCCTAAAGGCAAAATTTGAATGTATAAATTACTAACTTAACTGCCCTTTGCATGGACGGTCAAGGTCACACGTAATTTGCTCTTTTAAGGTTGAGTTGTGCTACCTCCGAAGATAAAAAGTAAATTAAAGTTTGAAGTCTCTAGTGTAAACAGTATCTGAGATAATTGCCTAAACGCACAACTTGAATGTATATTTACTAAGTTAGTTGTCTGCCTTTTCCCTTGAGCATCAATGTCACCACCTGTATTTGCTATGTTACGTCGAGTTGTACTACTCAAAATACAAAACGTAACCGAAGTTTGAAGTCTCAAGTGCATACACTTCCTGAGAATCAAAGCTAACGCAAACACAACGTTGACGCCATTGCCTCTTCGCCGTCACCGTAACAGACGGTAACGTAACACATGTCTCTCTTTTTTCTTCGAAAAGGCGAGACAAATAGCGAGTAAGAATTTTCCAGTCTTCACATTTAGAATAACAAATTCCTTATAACAAGTAAGTCGTGTCGTTCCTCCGTCTTTTCTTTTGTTTTTAAATATTATTAAATAATTCCTCATAAAAAATGTATTTAATGTTATTTCAACATGTTCAATGGATGAAATATTACACGTTACTTTGTTTTCAAAAAGTTTACACAATGGATGATAACTAACAAGAGACACTGTTTTCAAAAGAGGTAAAACTGAACGAGCTCTTAAAGAATGAACTGTTTTTCAAAAGGTTAACAAACGCACCAGCTCTTAAAGAATGAACTGTTTTTCAAAAGGTAAGCAAATGCACGAGCTCTTAAAGAATTAACTGTTTTTCAGTCATATGCATAATTTGTATTATCTTCTTTTAAATGGATTTTTAATAGACACTTTGGAATGAGAATTAATTTTGTGTTACGGAGTTTATGCCTATATATACTTTGGGACTTAATTCAACTTGGTTGTGAGTCGGCAAAGTTTACGTAGAGTTTACTCCATAAAAAAGGTATGTAAGCCTATATCACCTATTTAATACATTATTTTTTTATTTATTTTTTACCAATATTGCTTAATTCTGGTGAGTTTGAGAGCAGAACTTTTCATCCATGTTTACGAGTTCAGAAGAGTATAAAAATTTGAATGAAAAAAGTAATATTATTCCTGCGCGATAAAAACTCTTTTAAAGTCTGTCATTTAATATCATGCTTTATCTTGCTTTTCTCTTTTCGTAAAATTTAGAAATATATATACACTTTAAATAAACTAAAAAAAATAATTCTGTGCACCTATTTTTCAAATTGCATACCCCTGTTACCAAATTCTACATAACTTTTCCGTCATTTTGCAATACAGGTGCCCCTTAAATATTCTCCTTAGCACTTATACACTGATGCCACAATATTTATTAGCTTCTCCGTAATGTCACGCACTTCAAGTGTACAGTCTCGGTGGTAGGCCGTTGCTGGAATTGTATTTAAGGAATGCATATCTGGATACCGCATCCTTGTATGTTCGCCCGTCAATGCGTTCAGCTGTCCTGCCATTGGCCCAAGTTGTGGATCAAGTCCTATGTTAAAAATGCCGAAAAGTAACAGTTGAATAAATATGGAATGACGAATGTTGTTTAAAACAACATTGGTGACATTGATTATTGTGATGTCATATCGTTGTCTTTATGAGAAGCTTAAAAAGGGTAAAGCACAATATTTTGACCTTGATGATGGTGACCATAATAAAGATGACGATGATGCTGATGCGTCTTTTCACAGTATACTAATATGGACATTTAAATATACAGCAAGCATAAAAGAAAGCACCTGCATTTAGTAGTGTACTACCGGGTGTGGGGCGGGGGACAATATGTGTGCTCGATTCCGTCCATGCTTAAGTTTCCCCTGAGGGAGCTTTAACGAAACTTCACCAATCTGACTGTTATTATAAAAAGGAAATCGTAGTCTTCGCTCAATAACATTAGTTTTCCGTAAGGTATTTTAATGATTACCACAAGCTGCAACTGATAAGAATGAAAGCTCGGAATTGTTATTCGGGTCATTTGGTCAAAATCAAGGTCACACTTGTCTCCACTCAATAACTTTACTTTCCCTGAAGGGATTTTAATGAAACTTCACCGCAAGATGCAACTCATAAAACTAAAGCTCTGAATTATTATTCGGGTCATTTTGTCAAAGGTCAATGTCGCTCTAACTATAAATATAAAAACTGATATACTTTTTATGAAATTTGGCAGGTATTTTAAGTGCAATGAGAGGATTATGCATGTGCAGAATTTAAGATAGTAGACCTACCAATAATTCGCTTAATTTGATTGTTAATCCAGCATAATATTTATTTTAAAACTGCTTACATATCATTAAATTAAAAGAAGATTTGTGGGTGGGAAAATTTTACCCTGGTGACATCATTTGAACAAATTCAATTTCTTTCCATCAATTGTCAAATGGTTCTTGAGAACAAGATTTTCCCAAACAAACTAGGTAAACGAGTTAAATGAAATAAAAATCAAGTTGGAATATTTCCATAGCGTTGCTGAACTCGTGTGTATCTAATATTATACATGTATATTATACAGTGTTAAATAAATTGTATTCAAAGCTCTGAAATTTTACCTTTTCATCACTTGAATTTTTAATCTACGTATAGCATAGAGAGCCGATATCTTACATGTACCAAATGGGAAGAATGAATGCTTGAAATTAATATAATCGTTTGATTTTACCTTGTGCAATATAGTACAGCTGATGTTTGTACTTGACGGCCGCAATTTTGTTTGCGTCTTTGGCGTACCAGGCTGCCTTCAGAGATTTTTCAGCGGCCTTTTTTAAACAAATCAAAAGAATTATGCTTACTTCAGATGAAGAAAGAAACATGCAACTGAGTCATGTATTTATTAAAAGTGTTAATTTTGGGTTGTTTAATGTTGCCTACGATGTTTAAGTCAAGTGACTTTAATGTGCTTGAGTAAATGTAGTAATATTTCACACATTGACTAGGCATGTTATGTAAACGCATCTTGTGACGAAATCAGAATTGCTTCGCAGGCATCAATATATGCGTTTTAATTATTTAGTTGCGACTTAAACATTACATAAGAAAGAAAAGGAAGGTTCAATAACTTACCTGGTGGTATTTGTAACAGAGCCAGTTATATGACGGATCAGGTAATTTTTCCATGGACGCATTTGCACTTTTAAAGTCCGCTGTTGCTTGTCTTTGCCATCTACGAGCCTCTGCGTAATAGTGGTATGGTTCACTTTCGCTCTCACGGTAACCATCTGAATAGTCTTGATTGTCGTCATCGTACGGTTTGCCTTGTCTCCTATACCTTTGTCCCATATTTGTAAAGAACTCATCGTACCAATTCCATGAGCGTGGGAAACTACCACTACTTCCAGCACGGTATCCAGCATAATCGTTCTCACTATCATCGTCTTCTGTCAGTGTAAGCCCCCTTTCGAGTTTTCGCAAGCATTGTTGGATGTATTGAAACACCTTTGTGCAGAATGTCCCGTTGTCTGGATTTTTATCGGGGTGCCATTTAAGTAATAATCTTTTTACGATGTGTCTTCTTTCTTTCTCGTGCCTTTTCCACGCTTCAATCAGGTATGCTCTAATTTCTTTATACACTTCTTTCAACGACTTATGTTCAAGATCAACTGAACCTATTGTGCCTAATGCTACTAAATCTGTAGAAGAATCGTTAGATGCCGATCTCTTTCTTTTGAACTTGTACAGTTTATAGGCGGGCACATTTATAGAGGTTTCTTCTCCTATGTCAATTTTATACTTTTGTAAAAGAGGAAACGTGTCATTTTGTTCGACCAATTTCAATATTCTACAATAAATGTTAGTTGGCTGCGCTTCTTCATCCTCTTCGCCTTCGTTCCCAAAATATTTTTCATTATTTGAATGCCTATCAGTCTTGTTAATATCATCTTTTTTGCTTGTTTCCCCTTCCTCGTGGTTACTCAAAATATCCTCTGGAATTGCAGGATCTTCCACTTCATATACCATACACTTGTAGTCATGCTCGTGTATCAACCCGTAGTCATTGTCCAAGTAAGCATGGAATTTCACAGGAACAAAGGTTCCTGGTTTTGGAAATAACGGATCAGCTTCTTCTATTGCCATATCATATTGGTCTACTTTGTGTTTGTCTAGAATATCTGTAATGTTTTCTGGAGTATCCTTCTGATTTAAAAGTAGCGGCAGCAGAAGGGCCATCAGCACATTACCGATCGAACATGAGTCGGCAATCTTGTTACATGAATCGGCAATCTTGTTTAGATGTACTGTTAATTCATATTTAACATCATCATACCATTCACATTTACATGTTTCAAAATAAATCCAGGTATACGAATCTGTCTCTTCGATGTGAACAGTTTTTTTTTCTGCAGTATTTTCTACTATTTGAGGTCTTCCAAATGAACCATTTTCAAACTTTTTCAATGTGAGAACGGTAGTTATTCCTTCAACACGCCGTACTTTGATATTTCTTAATTTTTGCGAGACGCGGTTTTCTAAATCAGTACTCCATGCACGTTTTTCCAGTTTCGTAATATGTTTTATTAACCTGACTATACCGCTGATAAATTGATTACAGTGCAAGAATTCTGCAACCTCGTTTGCTACACTGTAACATGTTTGTGAATTGTCTGGCAATTGTACCTTTTCTCCAACAATTTCTGTTAACATTGCTGGTCGATACTTATGTGGAATTCGCTTAAACTTGTCAATAGCTTCATCTTCACGGGTGTGTACGTCAAATCCTAAAAAGAGGTTTATTTTGGCATTGTTGGCCAATCTTTTTTTAAAATATGCATTGTCACAAACGACAACACAGTTTGCTTCTTGCATTTTTCGCTCGGAATTTGGGAGGAACAATGATGTCACCTGAATCTCTGTATCTACAGACTGCTTTCCAATCTGAGCAAGCATGTTCGAAATTGCAAGCTTTGCGACAGTTAATTCTGACGGTAATAGTTCTTCGCCGTTACTGTTAAGTTTCAGCGTGTGCAAAACCCTTGCATACGTGTCACACGAAGGCTGCTTTGATGCTCCAAGGAGAAGGAAAACGTCGACATATTTTCCAAAATGAGCTGGAGACCTTTGTACGTACGGAGGGATTTGTTCATCATCCTGACAATTGTTAACTGCGCAACTAGCTTTAAGTACCATCCTTTCTTCTGGAAAATATATCATCGGTACTTGCGTTAATTGGGATAAAATGTCTGTGTCTATTCCATTTTCTTTAAACTGTTTGAACGCATCATAAATGCTCTCCATTGCACGCTTCACCGTTATTTCAAATTTGTCATCGGCTTTCAGTTTCAACATGCTACTTTCCATTGATAGTGAACTACCAACATTCTTGCAATGGTTTATAAACTTCTCAAACATGGGATTTGCACTTATCTGTAGTTTCTCAATTATGTTGTTGGTTGTAATACTATTGTTCAATTGCGGATATGCCCAAATCGGAAGAACGTTTTCTGTCGTCCAGCAAATGTCTATCTGGTCACGCGGAACAGATTCAGCGAAAGAAATAAGTTTCTCACAGTTGTACTGCTTATGAATCTGGGCTAGATTATCATCTGCTTTTTCTGGAACAATGAATTGTATCTCACGTAATCGACTGAATGATTCGTTTAAAGGAAAAGGTATTGGCTTTCCCAAAAATGATTTTACTAGAAGATTCGATCTCTTCACAACGGTTTCTGACAATCCATTCTTTATTCCGTCTTCCTCTATAACGGTTGCATACCTGATATAAAATTCCATCGTGATATTGTCTTGAAGACCAAGTAATTTGAATATGTCAATAAACACACTTTTCTGCAATTCTTTCGGCAAAAGTTCCCATTCCTGACACATCTCTCTGAACATGCTGTTTCTGTGATCAAATAACTCGTTCTCCCTCTTCATGCCATCTTCTGTCTCAATAAAGCTAATATCGATCATGCACGAAACAAGCCTTCGCCTCGCATCCTGTGTCACATCGTTTTTGAAAATAACACTCGCCAGAAACTCGACATGGCAATAAAATGCTTGTCGACTCATAAGAAGCTGTCCTGGAATGATGTAGTCTATATAAATATCTATGACGGCAGATTCAGTTACAGCTAAAAACAAGAGCATAGTCGGCCCTTAGTAAAACTGTATGTGTTTCATTCGAAATATTCTCAAGGCCTTCATGTGGCATTAAGTTTGGAACAATGTAGACTTTTCTGCAGTTGCACAACGCGACTACCTTCTCATAATGCGTTATAAATATCGGAAGACGTTTGATCTGTTTTCTTTTCATATCTCTGTCGCCACTTTCAACAATAGCATTTAAGTTAGCGGAAATATATTGAAGTACAGCCATTGCTTCCTCATTTTCTAAATTAGAAGAATTCCCTTTGTCTAGATTTAGAATCAAACACTTTAGCACCTTTGTTGGTTTCAGATAAGATGGTATTTGTTTTTGCAGTTTAGCTGCGATATTGCAATCTGCAATGGTGATATGCTTGTCGAGTAAACAACTTTCGTCAAGTTGAAATTTGCATATTTTCGTCAAAGCCTTCTTTAGATTTTTAGGGAAGCTATTTAGAAATATCAGGAGTCCCCTCTCCGTTACTGGTAGTAAATGCGTTCGAGGCTTCGAGTATTCCGTCTGCATTTCTTCAACAACTGGAAGAAGTGACCAAGCACCAAGCAGAGCCATGTTGTCATCAATTATCCTCTGATTTTCTCTTTTTCGCTCGGTCAATCCTAATTTGAGATTAAGAGTAGGAATATTCTGCCAGAAAAAAATCCAAACGTTCTTTATCCATTCTTGATTTGGCTCTTGCTTATTCCAATCAAGATGACATTTATTTCGTAGCATTTCTAGTTCTGATTTATCCAGAAGCGAAATAAAGCTTTGGATTGTGAACTGGTTCAGAATCCCTCGAACGTCCCATCGTTTGCTCGTGAGCAACCTGTTTAGCGGATCACAAAGCGAGGTATGTAGAAAACGATGTAATTCGTCGGGGAAAAAAGTGTTGAAGTTGGTAACAAACATAGGTTTAGTTTTATCAACCCTTCGTAGGACACCATCTTGTGTTATAAATAGTGGAAGATGTACCATTCTCTGTAAAAAACAATCAGTGTTCTTTTTACAGAATGCAATCACTGTTCGAACATTGGACACAGATCTTAGAGTTGTATTTTCTACTTTGCAATCTACTGTCACATTGCATCTGTCAACCATGTCTTTGTCGTAAGAACACAAGTACTCTGTAACTAGTCCTGGACTGAGCGTTTCTATACGAACACCAGCGACATTCATGGACTTTCTAATACCGTCGGAAACGGATACAATTCTCATCCCAACATTTCGAAGAATATTGTTAAGCGAACTTTCATAATTTCTATCATCTTCTGATTCTGTGTTATGATACGCCGGGTATGTGAAATCAGCTGGCTTTAGTGACGTCCACGACAAGAACATCGTTACATTACTCCAATTTTCTGAGTATTCCTTATGCACCTTGCGACGAAGAACAGGTAGGAAGGGTATATTCTCATTGCAAAGACCTAGGTAAACGCATTTGGTCAGTCTTTTCCAGTAGAAATCAGCGGCACTATCATCTAAGGGAAACAGCTTTTCAAACGTACTTATAGCGGATTCCACCTCAAACGAAGGCCACTCTTTCTTTTCATATTTCTTAAGCAAGGTTTCTTTCATCCGGTTCAGCAGAACTATATATGCTGGTGCAATTACATTTCCAATTAAAGACAGATTCCACTGAGTTTTGTAACATGTGTGTTCCTGTTCAGATTTCCAAAGAGTCCTTCTTGTTTCGTGATCCAGTGCAAAATGACCATGTACGTGAACTGGTAAACCGGTGTCAATAGGCAACGGAAGGAAACAGAACGCTTTAGATTGCTGTGTCATCTCA
Source organism: Cyrtodaria siliqua (assembly GCA_037043455.1). NCBI lineage: Eukaryota > Metazoa > Mollusca > Bivalvia > Adapedonta > Hiatellidae > Cyrtodaria > Cyrtodaria siliqua. Next base: position 104,423 of record JAWPHD010006268.1, on the reverse strand, counting down.
GTAGCGGATTCGGGTGTAATTGGTAGTGTATTGCCTGAATCATTTAGAAGAACTGCAACGCCCGCTTGAGGTAATAAGCCCAGTAATCCTTTTGCAACTTTCTCTTTAACAATCGTTGGTACATGATTTATGTCGTTGTACCCAATGCTTTGAACCACCACATATTTTCTGATACGTCCAACTTTTTCAGTTATTGATATTTTATAGTCCACCGTTTTCGTCTGCATTGCTTGGAAACTCAAATCTCTATGTTGTTTAAATCTCTTTTGATGATCACCGTATTCGCTGCGTTTTGAACTATCTGTATCGGAAAGAATAACTTCAACACACTGGTCTGTACGATATCCGTTCCTTCTGTATGTTGACAGAGTTACCTTTTTCAAATTCCTTAAAAATATTAACATATTAGATAACTCGACGCTAAACGTTTTGAACATTGCAGCAATTGTTTTGTCATTGAAGCAGTCATTTTTTATTTCCGACTGGTCAGCCATTATTTCAGTTCGTAGAGGGAATCTAAAGACAGTCCCGTTTTCTGTGTTAAAGAAGTGGTTTTCGTGGTAGCCTTTAAGTACATCTTTGTGGTGTTCTCGTATTGTGTTGACATTTTTGTATCTTTTACCAGGTTTAGTTCTTGTCGTTTGTGGAACATACTTAGCCATCGGGTCAAACACACATAATGTCTCTCCGTTTTCGATTTCGACTCCTTTTGTAAGAAATGATGGCGCATCGGTCAAGTTATAGACCGCATTAAAACCAACACCATACTGGCCAGTTTTTGACGGATCGTCACTTTTACTACCTCTGCCAAGCATTTGGATGCCTTTCAAATCTTGTTGAGTGAACGCACTGTTATTGTATACACACAGTGCAGGTCCTTGAAGAGGTCCAAAGTTATCACCAAGGACATTGCATGTACCATGAGTTGTTGTATCATTTAGAAAATGAATTTCAGTGGCACCTGCATCATCTGCATTCTGAAGAAGTTCTTTGAAAATTCCATCACACGGGTAACCATCCAACAAACCATGAAGCCGTGTCAGCAGGGGTTCATTTTGATAGAAATCTTCTATGTCTTCTGAATTGTCTTCAAGGTGTTGTATCTGCTTTGGTTTTACCCCAAATGCTTTGGCAACAACTTTGGACACACGACCATGAACGAAGATCATCGTGTCACTTTTTTCAATTGCATTGTAGTCATCAAAGCACATTGTTGGCGCATCTCTAAGAATTTGTTCATCATCTGGGGCGTAAATAGCCACAGTTTTGAAATCATTTGTGGTATCGTCTTTTAAAAGCTGTTCCTTTGTAACCTTTGTCCTTTGCATATTTTCATGTAGCATTTCTAAAAGCTTCAGGCACATGTTTAAATCATTATCCTGGAGAGGGGCACCGTTGAATTTGCGAAACACCTCTTGTAGCACTAATGCAATGCGTCTTGGTCCAAAGAACTTTTGTATTCCTAATGTTTGGCACAAGTGGTCGCGTTTTTGCCAATTCGAATTATGATGTCCATATAAATAAGGTGGGCAGGACTCCTGATCTAAAGCGACTTCACTAGGTGTAATAAAGACGTTCGATACCCAAACAATTCGCTTTTGTGAAAGTCTATTTGCAAGTACCGCTTTGTTTTCTTCACTATTACAGTGTTTTTCAAGCACTGTATAAATATCGTCAAGAATGGGTGATATGTTTGCAGTTGGATTTGGTGTATAGGTGGTCATTAAAGTCTCCAGCTGTAAAGCTAGTGTACTAACATCAATACTGTCTCTATTAACGTGTATACCAAGATCCTTCATCAGGTTTCCAAACATCTGGTTTTCTCCAATTCCTTGTAGTTTGGTAGTACACGCATCTGTGTTTAAAATCAAGGCTAAACAGCCGACCAAATTTGTACAACACTCTCCGTACAGCTCGGACGGTTTAACAAATACGTAGCGGCATTTAGACGTGTGACACTTCTTTTTACAAAATGATTTTATCTCATCTGTTTTAGGAAACGCATCGTTTCCTTTCCATTGAAAAGGCCATGTTTTTGGTCTTTCTAAAACTGGCAAAACAGGAATATACCTCAGTGTACCAACAAGGCTCTTGTGATTAGATAATTTCTTACTCAGGTACGCCAGAAGGTGGCTGCATCGCTCAATTGCACATATGGAACATTTGGAGTCATTGAGTGGTTTAATAGTTTCTGCACGGTCAATCACTAATGAATCTGTCAAAAAGTCATGCATCATTCCTAATTCTTGCAATCGTTGACTTGTCTTCTTGTCATCAAATCCTGACATCGGAAAACGCCCAAATGCTACTGTAAATAAAACAGCAATTTCCGACTGCCTCTGTATCAGTTCTGACGGTTTCTGAAGTATTCCGTTCGGTCGCGTCGGAATACAATCATGGGTGCATAACCATGCTTGAACTTTAGGATTTGACTGGTGAACTGCAAACTTTAAGACCTCATTCCTTTTCGTTTCCTTATCAACACCCAAAAATAGAAGATTTGGAAAAAAGTATTTTAGCAAAAACAGTTCGATTGTTATCGTATGTTCCGTTACAACGCTCATGTCGGTGTCATAAAGAAGCTTGTAATACTTTTGAGGAATGTCTACTGCTGTTTTATCTGTTGAAAAGCGCAACAACACATGAAATGCGAATTCCCCGACACCATTTATATTTCTTAACGCTGGATCCAGAAATACGCACTTGGAAATGTCATACCAAGAACCACGACTTTCGAAAACCCGAAATGAACCTGGGCGTAAAATGTGTCTGTAGAATGATTGCGGGACACACTTGACTAATAGTGCTTCATCTTGTTCTGGCCATAGCTGATAGTACATATATTTTGTAGCCACAGCCAGTGTGCTCATGTTTTCCAACATGTAAAGTAAGGCTAAAACAGCACTGTCACTCAGCAAACTCTCGTTCCACTCTTTCATTCTGGTACTTTTATCGTCCTCTGTTGTTGCACGAAGTTGTCGCCGATCTGACGATACAGCGAATGGGCAGTTGATATGAAACCGAAAGGCATGTGTTATTGGTAGTGGCATGAAGAAAAACAAATGACTATTTGTATAGAACCCTTTATTCAGGGAACTGATAGAAATCGGGCAATAAATCTTTTGCTGATCATGCTCAGTTATATTTACCGGAACTGCAATGGAACCTAGCGGAAGTGCTCCGACTTCATTGTAGGTTAACGCTAACGATTTTTTGTCTCTGCCTGTTGCCCATGACACCAGCCAAGACGTTTCAAATGTTTGCCCCTCAGTTATGTTGGACGTAGATATTGATATTTCGTCTATAATCCGAATAGGGTTGTCTTTCAGTTCTCTATTTTGTTTCCTTGCCGAGGCTTCTTGTAAAACTGAGTGCTGGAATGTTAACATTTTTGGTAACAGTCGACGCGATGCTTTATGAACTTGGTACAATAGCTTTGCATTTGTCGGATCTTTCTCATTCTGAGCCAAATGAAATAACTGTAGTTCTGCCACATTCTGATTAAAAAGTAGCATGTTTGCCGACATATCCACAATAATTGCAATAAGTTTTATCACTTCTTGTGGAGTGTAGACAACATCGCTTATTTCACTACCTCTTGTTCGTAATGGAAAACGAAACAGTGTTCCCTTGAAATACGGCTCAGAGGTGGACACTAGTTTACATCCAAAAACGTTTTCGTATGGCTTGAATTGATTGCTAATCTTTTTCATCATTCTAATATTTTTTACCTTTCCCAGATTTAGCCTTATTCCTGGACTTTTTCCTGGCAAAGCTTTTCCAAGAAAGGTTGTGTGTGGATCAAAGATAAGCATGTTTTCTCCAGATACAAAGCTCGGGACATCTGTTATATTGTATACTGAACAGAATCCTAGTCCAAATTTTCCAATCTTACTAGAATCTTCTTCTTTTGTAGCACCATTTAGTTTGGTGATATTTTTGAAATCTTCCTCAGTGAATTCCGCATCATTGTATACCCAAAGGGCTGGCCCTTGACACTCTGCCATTCCTTCACTCAAAAGTTTGACTCTGGCATCGTTGTTCTCTCGTTCATCATACATAATCCAAAGTTTGGAAGCTCCTGCGTCATCAGCATTTTGACACAATTCCTTTGGAATAGAAAATCCATCAACGTACCCTTCCTTCAATAAGCAGTTTAATCTGCGTGTTAGAGATTCTTCTTGTCCCCATTCTTCTAGCGCTTCTGTGTCTGACAGAATCTGCTGTGTAAGTGATGGAACACCTAGAGCTTCTGCTGTCGCATTGGATACATCGCCATGGACATAGATTATCCCATCATCCTCTTCCACCAAGTCGCCATCTTTCAGCCACTGAGCATTGCAAAACGTACACTGTTTAGCAGGCCTCATTGTTAACTTTTCATCTCCTGTGTGTATTGGGAAATAAATGGTTTTATCTGATTCCGCAAGACTGGGGAAATATTCCTTCAATTTCGTAAGAATGTTAATGACCATATGCCTCATTTTGGAGATTGGTATTTGTGTACTTTCTGTTTGTTCGCTGGCATTTTTTATCATTTCAATGGTGTCTATATACGTGTCCATAGTTATTTGTCTCGCACAACCAAGATCTACGAAGAAGGCTTTCATGTGCTGCAGTTCTGATGGAAGGACGTTAAAGAATGGTCGCAGATCAATATCGTCTGTGCGGGACTCTACATACACACGATCTGTAGATACAAACCCGTCACCGATCCAAATATAACCCAGATGTTGTTTTTCCAACCTTATCCTTCCTGCAGATAATGCAGACTTTACCTCCTGAATGTCATACCATTCACGACATGAAAACCATTCATATATGTGGCTGATGATTGGTAAAAGCGACGATTTGTGTTCGCTTTTATACGTTTCAATGACAAATGACAGGTGTCTAACAACAGTGCTTAATTCTGGAGGTTCCAACCAGCCAAAGTGCTTTGCAATTCCACTTATAGATTGGCAATCAATGACAGGAACTACGGAACCAATCAAATTGGCATACGTAGAAGATCTAAGTTCAGAAGGAGCACACAGTGAAATATCAGCATCTTTGTTATAGAAAGGTAGACAGGCAGGGTATGATTCCATTCTTCCTTGCCGTACAATTATGCATTTCAAACTGTTCACGTTACACTGGCTCAACAACTGAATATTTTGTTCAAGACATTCTATCAGGGCAGTTGACTTAACTGTGTCAATCGGGATTGTCCCTGTCGACATCTCATGAATAATACGACAGGTAGTTTCAATGTCCGCTGATGTAATATCTTTCCTCGTCTTCAAACCCAGTGATCGGAGACCGTGGATATAATCGTCATCACGCAACATTTCGTCTACGGGAAGCACATTCTCATCTCGAAATAAATGTGCAACTAAAATGTCTGACAGATCGAACAGTGCATTTGGTGTGTGCAGCTGATTATCCCCAGCTTCTAGAAACCTTATATGTTTCGCCAACTCGTGTGCTTCTTTGTTTTCTTTGTACAGTCGTTTCCTCAGAAACCAGTACATAAACTGCTTGACTTCATCTCTTGTGTAGCTGGCAATATGTTTCATTGTCTCTAGTACCATTTCAGACTGGCTGTATGTACGGCATCCTAAATGCATCGCAAATGCTTTCTCTAGAGGTGAATGAGTCCTTAATTTGAATGTTGGAAAGACTATTGGGAATTCTTTCTCATCAAAAATCAATCTGTTGTTATCTGGTGATACCCATTTAGGCTCTAAATTAACCGCTTTGTACTCCCTAAACAACAGTAGTTTGCTCAGTAAATTCTTAGCTTTTGATGTAACACTGCTTGTCACTGTACTAGATAAGAACGAAACGATAGCATCTCTTTGTTCATCTGTCGACTGGTCATTGAAGACGTCGATTTTGGACGCATCTATACGTTCAATAAGTCGCATGATGCTCTCGCTAGAGCCAGTGTGAAGATACGGTTGTACCAGGTCCTGGGGCATCCAATCTGGAATGGTTTTGATTATAGTCATCGAAAGCAGCTTAAATGAGTGACATACATCTTTGTTTAGCTGGTAAGAATTGTATTTTTCTAGCAGAAGAAGTCCAGACAGCGGGTGCAGTCGAAAGGATTTTGTGCTATTCCAGTGTGGTTTGGACGTAACTGGAAACAGTGGAAGATCACAGAATTTGCTTACTTCTCTGTTGTACTTGACCTCAATGTAGTTCCATATACGTTTGATCCATTCTTTCCATACTGTAGCCTTTACTTTGTCCACCTCGACTATGCGCACATTCCCAAAATTGTCTTCGAGTGTTTGTTTAAGTAAATCATTCATCAAGTCACAGTGAAGATGTCTAACCTGGTATTGGCCTGAAAATCATCGAAATACACATTTATTTTAACGCGTATGTTTACTTGTATCTATTTCTTCTTTTTGTAGAAGCTTAAAACTTTAAACAAGCAATACTTAGTTTGCTTTTAAAGTAAAACACATTTTAAATTCGAAAGAAACTACTAGGAATGTACCGTACTTTTTATTTAAAATAAATCGTTAGAGCCTTTCTAGCTAAATGACAAAGAATGCAAGATAAATAATTCGATTAGTTTTAAGTAAATATCCATTCAGAAAGATATCATCATAACGAAAATGGCAACTCTGTACCATTCATTAATACCTGTAGCTTATAAGATAATGTACACCGAATTAAAATGTGTAAAACAATGCCAAACCTACCTTCCTGGATGAGTGTATTTAGAATGTTGTAGCTGTGTTCACGTATACCACAAGATACGAACTTCTCTTCTTCTCCAGGAAAAAGGGCGACAACATTTAACTCTTCTAGGACGACGATCGGTCCGTTCTTGAATGTTGTGAACGTTCCATTCTGCAACGGCAAGAGTTCTAAAGCTTCAAGACGATCACAGTTCGTGTCCGGACATAAGTACTCTATAAGGTTTTCTTTGTCTTCTGGTGACAATTGCTTGTATGTTTCATATTGCTTGAAGTGATCTGCGACGAAACTTGGCGATACCTCAGTCACAATACAATTAGTGTTTTTGATCGCGTTCATGGCATTTTCTGGTATTTGCGTTAAGCTGACATTATCGCTTTGAAGTATTCCAATCACGGTGTCAATGTGCCGTTGTTCGTCTACTTTCAATGTAACAATAGCTTCATTCACGCTTATCCAATTTCCATTTCCTTTTTTTGTGAACAAGATATTCTTTGATGTCACACGTTTGATGAATTTTTCCGCCAATAGTTTCCATCTATCATCGACCACAAGGGGATTGGGTATCATGTTATATGCTGACGTGACCAGATTGGTCGGGTTGTTGCCATTGTCACTAAGTTCAATCATGTGTTCATGAAGTTTAACATACGCTTCTGGTAAAACCTCAGAAATAAGCGTTAAGTTCCAATCAATCGCTTTATCTGTGTGCATTTTACATCTGACTTGGTCATCAGATGGCCATTTCAAATGTCGTCTGTTCTGACTTACAGCAAAGAAAGCATTTACATGTACCGGTAAACCTGTCAGGTTACTCTTTTCTTGAGGCAGAGGTTGGAAACAGAATACGTGTCCGTTAATTTGATCATCAGTTTGATTGTCGACGTCGGGTTCGTGTATTTGCGCTGCTATCCCTACAAGTGGGTGATATGATAGTGCTTTATCTTGCACTAGTGCATTCAATCGGTCTGATAGTTCTCCGCCTTTGAGCTAATTTACTATCAACCATCTTGACTTGGAGATTTTATCTTTGCAAGATTTTCGTTTCAGCCTGGTGTTCACAGTTACATCAAAGATACAATGTACCGATTGTTTGGGTATACGTTTTAGCTTTTTCATGAAGTCCATTTTTGTTGTATGAAGTGTATTATTGTCGTTGTCAATTTCTACACTAAAAAACTCCAAGTTATCTGCAAGACTTATATCTTCAATTGACCAGTCCTTAATATGGGCTGGTATCGCTCTTTCAGGTGCCTTGGAACTCATTCCTAATCTTTGTAGACTTTTCAGAAATAAAATACTTTTTTCACTATCCGACATAAACGCTTTAAACAAATCCATTATTTTTGATTCAGTGTAAAGATTGTCAGACATGTCTGATGGCTTATTTCTCAATGGGAACCAGAACAAAGAACCATTAAAGTTACCCGTTCTTAACGTGTCTTCATTGAATCCATGCAATCTTTGATATTTAAACGCTTGCATTTTACAAGGTTTTTCAACCTCATCGTCACACAAACGCGTTCAGGTTTTTCGAGTGGATTTAGGAAGAGTATAGTGTTTCCGCTTATAATACACGGATTATCTGGAAAACAAATGTAATATTTCAATTCTATAATTTGCCTACATAACTGAAATAATCATAGAAATACTATACATGTTTGCATTATATAATTACCTAAATTTTGACAAAAAACTTACCTTTTAACAGTTTATACAGGCTATAATCTAACTTTGGACCACATTCCAAGGTGGGCCTATATAATAACACATCAATAGGCCCAAGATGCGTACAGTCGTGTATGCCTTCTGGTGTCATAGCAGATTTTATAGTTTTTCCCTATAATTCTACGTAAAAGATGTGACGCCTGGGTTTGAGTCAAATCTGAACCCAGGGACACCATTTGAACAAGCTTAGTTGACGACTATAGGCTAGTGATACACTCAAACTATTAAACCTCCAGCTCTTGTAGTTTCAGAGAATCGTTTTTAATGATTTTCCTATGGTTTGCCCCCAGTATGTAAAACTATGACCCTAATTTGAACACAGGTGGTCACAATTTGAACCAGAACCATAATGCTATGATTCGTGCAATATTTGAAAGTCTTGCGATTTCAGAGAAGAAGACTTTCCAATTTCTTACCAGTATGTCTATGTAAAACTTACAGTTTGAAAAGAATTACTTCTCCTGAATGATTTAGAACCCCTTCTACGCAACTAAATTATATAGCATTAGAAAGATAATTTAATATCCAATACTTTTCATCAATGGACCGAAGTTGTAAGTTATAAAACAAAATAAACCATATGTAAATCATGCGAAATTTCTATATATAAACCTTAGACATCTGGGGCGGAACAACTTTCTACCCTTAGGCGACAAAAGAAAAATTGTCAAAATCTAATATGCATTTCTTGAGAAGACACTTTTTAAGGTGTCGGCTAATTTTAGTAATGGCGGCTATTTGAAAGACCGATTAACCTAGTATTTTCGTTTTAAGATTCTCCGCATACAAGCAACTAATATTTCAGCAAAACTGGACCTGTGGTTTCAGAGAAAGTGCTGTTAACGCCTTTTACCTACATTCATCTATGCTAAGCATGTGAATTCGCCTATACCCAAACTTTACACAACCCGGGAAGACAAAAACATAAACTTGATAGTTTAGTACCTAGCGATCAAGTTTAAAGACAAAATGTCAAAAGCTATGGTGCGATTCTTAAGAAGAACGATTTCTTAAGGTTTTGGCTGTTTTAAATAACAGTGACCTTGCTGTCATTTGACCTGTATAATTAAATCAAAATACTGTTTACAAACAAAAAGGCGCAAATTCAAAATTATAAAGACAATGATGATAACTTACCCGTCAAATGGAACACTGACTTAAATCCAAGCCCAAATCGACCAATCTTTAACGGATCATCCGCTTTCACGCTGTTGTAGATCATCTTAATCCCTTTCCAATCCTCTTGATTAAACTCGGCGTCATTGTAGACCACCATGGCAGGGGCCTGAAGATACATGTTAGATATGCATGTCAGGGGCCTAAATATGCATGTTAGATATCCATGTCAGGGGCCTAAATATGCATGTTAGATTTCATGACTGGGGCCAAGATAGATTTGTTAGATATACATATTAAGGGCCTGAATATACTTTATAGCTATCCATGGCAGAGGCCTAAAAAGACATGTAAATATCCATGGCAGAGGCCTGAATATACATGTTAGGTAGTCATGGCAGGGGTCTAAAATAAATGTTAGATACCCATGGCAGGGTCCTATTTTTGTATGTTGGATAGCAATGACAGGTGTCTAAACTGACACATTAGCCGTACATGGTAGGGGTCTAAATAGAAATGGCAGGGTATTGAATTTACAAGCTAGCCGTCCATGGCAAAGACCTAAACAGACATGTTAGATGTCCATGTGCCTAACAACATATGTTAGAGGTCAATGACAGGAGCCTTAACATACATGATAGACATTTACGAAAGGGGCCTACATACACATGTTAGATATTCGTGGCAAGGGACTAAATATACATGTTGATATTCATGGCCTGAATGTACATTTATTAGATATTAAATTCCTGGCACCGGTCTAAACAGATATATAATATATTCATGGAAGGGAACTAAATATACATATGAGACATCCATGGCAAGGGCTTGAATAGACATGTTAGATATCCTCCATGGCTTGGGCCTAACTATACATGATATATATACATGACAGGGGCCTGAATAGGCATGTTAGATGGTCATGTCAGGGACCTGAATAAACACGTTAGATATACATGGCATTGGCCATACTATATAATTTAGATATACATGAATAGGCATTTCAGCTATATATGACATGGGCCTTAAAAGACAAGCTAGATATTTATTGTAGGGGCCAGAACAGACATGTTAAATATCCCTGGCTGGGGCGTAAAAATATGTTTGATATCCATGGTAGGGACCTGAATATACTTTATAGATATCCATGACAGGGGCCTTTATAGACATGACATATATTCATGACAGTGGTCTGAATATCTTTGACAGGGGTCTAAATAGTCCTGATACATATCCATTCCAGTGGCCTAAATATACATGCCAAATAACCATGAATATGCATGTAAGATATTATGGCAGGGGTCTAAACAGACATGAAAAATAATTATGGCTGGGTCCTTGATATGCATGTTTGATATGTATGGCAGGGGTGTAAATATACATGTAAAATATACATGACAGGGCCTGAATACCCATGTCTAATATCCATGGCAGAGGCCTTGATAGGCATGTTAGATATCCATAAAGGGACACGGATCTACATGTTATATATAAATGGCAGGGACCTGGATAAACATGATATGGGATGGGCCTTAATATACGTTTTAGATATACATGAATTGTTATGTTAGCTTGACATGGCAGGGGCCTGCATATACATGTTAAATATCCACAGCAGGGGCCTGAATAAGCACGTTAAATATCCATGACAAGCAAGGTTTTACGCTAGCGTAAAAAGACTGCCCATAAGTAAATAAACATGAATGTTGGCCTGTGAACTCACAGGAATGCAAGCAATTGTTTTTGTTGTACTATGAAAAAATTATTCAAATTATGAAATTTATCAAAATAAAATAAGTGTTGCAATTTTTGATTATCGAAAGCAATAACTACACAATGAATTCGTTCATTTTGAAACCTGGCCAAGGTTTTATTCATATAATCCTTCAAATGAAAATCGATACATATTAGAAATCATTTTTCGTATCATTTGACTGGACAAGATAAAATTCCTTTTTTTATTAAGTAAAAAGGGGCCTTAATTTTGTTAAAATAAAATCAAACATTTATGTAACGTGGCTCTTTGTTGTGGTCTTATAATGAACAATGCGTGAAGTTTCAATCCATTATGTAGATTACGAGATCCAAGCTTATATACAAACTGTAACCAAGGTTAAAAACGTTAAACAAGTTTTTCTAAGTATTAAAGGGGCCATTATTGTGTCAAAATAAAAGCAAAAGTTATGAAACCTGGCTCTGTGGTGTTGTATTATGATGCTGAATGCATGTGTGAAGTTTCAATCAATTTCCTAAAGTAGTTTGTGAGATGCAAGTTTACATAATAACTGTAACCAAGCTTAGATGAATACAAAATAAAAACCAAGCTTACGTACAATGTACACACTGTTACCAAGTTTTCGAAGTATAAAAGGGGCCATACTTTTGTTTAAAAAAAAGCAAGAGCTACAGAACCTGGCTCTGTGGTGTTGTCTTATGATACAGAATGCATATGTGAAGTTTCAATCCATTATGTAAGTTTACGGGAATGCCGCATTATAAATAAAACCGATTCAACACTAAACTTTCTCGTTATATATTCGTGGATTTATGGGTATTATTCCATGAAAATACAGATTTGCACTTATTCCATTTCAATACTTGCGGTTTCATTCAGTTTCACTTACACTTTCATTATGCTCCGTAGAATATCCCGGACGTAAAGATCCCGGACATATTACCATGATTATCGCATGCTACAGTTCAGTAGACTGATATATGAAAACGTCATTTCAGCAAGTAAAACGGTAACCTTTGAACATTGCAAAATATATGTTTATACCATTCAAGTTTTTTAGACGAGTTCACTAGGAATTGAAGTTGTAATGCATGCTTATCCTTAACTACATGATTAACAGTCTGTTAACCAAAGACAAATAAAATCCCATACAAGGATAAGCTGCCTTCGGCAGCTGAATAAATAGATACTCATGGCAGGGACGTAAGTATCCATGTTAAATATCCATGGCATGGGCCTTAATATACATTTTAGATATACATGAATCGGCATTTTAGCTATACATGACAGGGGCATGAATAGACATGTTAGATATCCATGGCAATGGCCAGAATAGACACGTTAGAGATATCCATGGGAGGAGCGTGTATATACATGTTAGATATCCATGGCAGGAGCGTGTATATAAATGTTAGATATTCATGGCAGGAGCGTGTATATACATGTTAGATATTCATGGCAGGAGCGTGTATATACAATGTTAGATATTCATGGCAGGAGCGTGTATATACATGTTAGATATTCATGGCAATGGCCAGAATAGACACGTTAGATATCCATGGGAGGAGCGTGTAAATACATGTTAGATATTCATGGCAGGAGCGTGTATATGCATGTAAGATATTCTTGGCAGGAGGGTGTATATACAATGTTAGATATTCATGGCAGGAGCGTGTATATACATGTTAGATATTCATGGCAATGGCCAGAATAGACACGTTAGATATCCATGGGAGGAGCGTGTATTTACATGTTAGATATTCATGGCAGGAGCGTGTATATACATGTTAGATATTCATGGCAGGAGCGTGTTATTACATGTTAGATATTCATGGCAGGAGCGTGTATATACATGTTAGATATTCATGGCAGGAGCGTGTATATGCATGTTAGACATTCATGGCAGGAGCTTATATATACATGTTAGATATCAATGGCAGGAGCGTGTATATACATGTTAGATATCCATGGCAGGAGCGTGTATATACATGTTAGATATTCATGGCAGGAGCGTGTATATACATGTTAGATATTCATGGCAGGAGCGTGTATATACATGTTAGATATTCATGGCAATGGCCAGAATAGACACGTTAGATATCCATGGGAGGAGCGTGTATATACATGTTAGATAGTCATGGCAGGAGCGTGTATTTACATGTTAGATATTCATGGCAGAAGCGTGTATTTACTTGTTAGATATTCATGGCAGGAGCGTGTATATACATGTTAGATATTCATGGCAGGAGCGTGTATATACATGTTAGACATTCATGGCAGGAGCGTGTATATACATGTTAGATATCCATGACAATGGCAAGAATAGACACGTTAGATATCCATGGGAGGAGCGTGTATATACATGTTAGATATCCATGGCAGGAGCGTGTATATACATGTTAGATATTCATGGCAGGAGCGTGTATATACATGTAAGATATTCATGGTAGGAGCGTGTATATACATGTTATATATGCATGGCAGGAGCGTGTATGTATATACATGTTAGATATTCATGGCAGGAGCGTGTATATACAATGTTAGATATTCATGGCAGGAGCGTGTATATACATGTTAGATATTCATGGCAATGGCCAGAATAGACACGTTAGATATCCATGGGAGGAGCGTGTATATACATGTTAGATATCCATGGCAGGAGCGTGAATATACATGTTAGATATTCATGACAATGGCCAGAATAGACACGTTAGATTTCCATGGGAGGAGCGTGTATAAACATGTTAGATATTCATTGCAGGAGCGTGTATATACATGTTAGATATTCATGGCAGGAGCGTGTATACACATGTTAGATATTCATGGCAGGAGCGTGTATATACATGTTAGATATTAATGGCAGGAGCGTGTATATACAATGTTAGATATTCATGGCAGGAGCGTGTATATACATGTTTGATATCCATGGGAGGAGCGTGTATATACAAGTTAGATATTCATGGCAGGAGCGTGTATATACATGTTAGATATTCATGGCAGGAGCGTGTATATACAATGTTAGATATTCATGGCAGGAACGTGTATATACATGTTAGATATTCATGGCAATGGCCAGAATAGACACGTTAGATATCCATGGGAGGAGCGTGTGTATACATGTTAGATATTCATGGCAGGAGCGTGTATATACATGTTAGATATTCATGGCAGGAGCGTATATTTACATGTTAAATATTCATGGCAGGAGCGTGTATTTACATGTTAGATATTCATGGCAGGAGTGTGTATATAGATGTTAGATATTCATGGCAGGAGCGTGTATATACATGTTAGACATTCATGGCAGGAGCGTGTATATACATGTTGGATATCCATGGGAGGAGCGTGTATATACATGTTAGATATTCATGGTAGGAGCGTGTATTTAGATATTCATGGCAGGAGCGTGTATATACATATAAGATATTCATGGCAGAAGCGTGCATATACATGTTAGATATTCATGGCAGGAGCGTGTATATACAATGTTAGATATTCATGGCAGGAGCGTGTATATGCATGTTAGATATGCATGGCAATGGCCAGAATAGACACGTTAGATACCAATGGGAGGAGCGTGTATATACATGTTAGATATTCATGGCAGGAGCGTGTATTTACATGTTAGATATTCATGGCAGGAGCGTGTATTTAGATGTTAGATATTCATGGCAGGGGCGTGTATATACATGTTAGATATTCATGGCAGGAGCGTGTATATACATGTTAGACATTCATGGCAGGAGCGTGTATATACATGTCAGATATCCATGGCAATGGCCAGAATAGACAAGTCAGATATTCATGGGAGTAGCGTGTATATACATGTTAGATATCCATGGCAGGAGCGTGTATATACATATTAGATATTCATGGCAGGAGCGTGTATATACAATGTTAGATATTCATGGCAGGAGCGTGTATATACATGTTAGATATTCATGGCAATGGCCAGAATAAACACATTAGATATCCATGGAAGGAGCGTGTATATACATGTTAGATATCCATGGCAGGAGCGTGTATATACATGTTAGATATTCATGGCAGGAGCGTGTATATACATGTTAGATATTCATGGCAGGATCGTGTATAGACATGTTAGATATTCATGGCTGGAGCGTGTATATACAATGTTAGATATTCATGACAGGAGCGTGTATATACATGTTAGATATTCATGGCAATGGCCAGAATAGACACGTGAGATATCCATGGGAGGAGCGTGTATATACATGTTAGATATCCATGGCAGGAGCGTGTATATACATGTTAGATGGTCATGACAATAGCCAGAATAGACACGTTAGATATCCATGGGAGGAGCGTGTATATACATGTTAGATATTCATGGCAGGAGCGTCTATATACATGTTAGATATTCATGGCAGGAGCGTGTATATACATGTTAGATATTCATGACAGGAGCGTGTATATACATGTTAGATATCCATGGCAGGAGCGTGTATATACTACCCATGGCAGGAGCGTGTATATACATGTTAGATATTCATGGCTGGAGCGTGTATATTCATGGCAGGATCGTGTATATACATGTTAGATATTCATGGCAGGAGCGTGTATATACATGTTAGATATCCATGGCAGGAGCGTGTATATACATGTTAGATATCCATGGCAGGAGCGTGTATATACGTGTTAGATATCCATGGCAGGAGCGTGTATATACATGTTAGATATGGCAGGAGCGTGTATATACATGTTAGATATTCATGGCAGGAGCGTGTATATACATGTTGGATATCCATGGCAGGAGCGTGTATATACATGTTAGATATTCATGGCAGGAGCGTGTATATACATGTTAGATATTCATGGTAGGATCGTGTATAGACATGTTAGCTATTCATGGCTGGAGCGTGTATATACAATGTTAGATATTCATGGCAGGAGCGTGTATATACATGTTAGATATTCATGGCAATGGCCAGAATAGACACGTTAGATATCCATGGGAGGAGCGTGTATATACATGTTAGATATTCGTGGCAGGAGCGTGTATATACATGTTAGATGTTCATGACAATAGCCAGAATAGACACGTTAGATATCCATGGGAGGAGCGTGTATATACATGATAAATATTCATGGCAGGAGCGTGTATATACATGTTAGATATTCATGGCAGGAGCGTGTATATACATGTTAGATATCCATGACAGGAGCGTGTATATACATGTCAGATATTCATGGCAGGAGCGTGTATATACATGTTAAATATTCATGGCAGGAGCGTGTATATACATGCTAGATATCCATGGCAGGAGCGTGTATATACTATCCATGGCAGGAGCGTGTATATACATGTTATATATCCATGCCAGAGGCGTGTATATTCATAGCAGGAGCGTGTATATACATGTTAGCTATTCATGGCAGGAGCGTGTATATACATGTTAGATATTCATGGCAGGAGCGTGTATATACATGTTAGATATCCATGGCAGGAGTGTGTATATACATGTTAGATATCCATGGCAGGAGCGTGTATATACATGTTAGATATGGCAGGAGCGTGTATATACATGTTAGACATTCATGGCAGGAGCGTGTATATACACGATAGATATCCATGGCAGGAGCGTGTATATACATGTTAGATATTCATGGCAGGAGCGTGTATATACATGTTAGATATTCATGCTAGGAGCGTGTATATACATGTTAGACATCCATGGCAGGAGCGTGTATATATATGTTAGATATCCATGGCAGGAGCGTGTATATACATGTTAGATATGGCAGGAGCGTGTATATACATGTTAGACATTCATGGCAAGAGCGTGTATATACATGTTAGATATCCATGGCAGGAGCGTGTATATACATGTTAGATATTCATGGCAGGAGCGTGTATATACATGTTAGATATTCATGGCAGGAGCGTGTATATACATGTTAGACATTCATGGCAGGAGCGTGTATATACATGTTAGATATCCATGGCAGGAGCGTGTATATACATGTTAGATATTCATGGCAGGAGCGTGTATATACAATGTTAGATATTCATGGCAGGAGCGTGTATATACATGTTAGATATTCATGGCAATGGCCAGAATGAACACATTAGATATCCATGGAAGGAGCGTGTATATACATGTTAGATATCCATGGCAGGAGCGTGTATATACATGTTAGATATTCATGGCAGGATCGTGTATAGACATGTTAGATATTCATGGCTGGAGCGTGTATATACAATGTTATATATTCATGACAGGAGCGTGTATATACATGTTAGATATTAATGGCAATGGCCAGAATAGACACGTTAGATATCCATGGGAGGAGCGTGTATATACATGTTAGATATCCATGCAGGAGCGTGTATATACATGTTAGATGGTCATGACAATAGCCAGAATAGACACGTTAGATATCCATGGGAGGAGCGTGTATATACATGTTAGATATTCATGGCAGGAGCGTCTATATACATGTTAGATATTCATGGCAGGAGCGTGTATATACATGTTAGATATTCATGACAGGAGCGTGTATATACATGTTAGATATCCATGGCAGGAGCGTGTATATACTACCCATTGCAGGAGCGTGTATATACATGTTAGATATTCATGGCTGGAGCGTGTATATTCATGGCAGGATCGTGTATATACATGTTAGATATTCATGGCAGGAGCGTGTATATACATGTTAGATATCCATGGCAGGAGCGTGTATATACATGTTAGATATCCATGGCAGAAGCGTGTATATACGTGTTAGATATCCATGGCAGGAGCGTGTATATACATGTTAGATATGGCAGGAGCGTGTATATACATGTTAGATATTCATGGCAGGAGCGTGTATATACATGTTGGATATCCATGGCAGGAGCGTGTATATACATGTTAGATATTCATGGCAGGAGCGTGTATATACATGTTAGATATTCATGGCAGTATCGTGTATAGACATGTTAGATATTCATGGCTGGAGCGTGTATATACAATGTTAGATATTCATGGCAGGAGCGTGTATATACATGTTAGATATTCATTTCAATGGCCAGAATAGACACGTTAGATATCCATGGGAGGAGCGTGTATATACATGTTAGATATTCATGGCAGGAGCGTGTATATACATGTTAGATATTCATGGCAGGAGCGTGTATATACATGTTAGACATTCATGGCAGGAGCGTGTATATACATGTTAGATATCCATGACAGGAGCGTGTATATACATGTCAGATATTCATGGCAGGAGCGTGTATATACATGTTAGATATTCATGGCAGGAGCGTGTATATACATGTTAGATATCCATGGCAGGAGCGTGTATATACTATCCATGGCAGGAGCGTGTATATACATGTTATATATCCATGCCAGGAGCGTGTATATTCATAGCAGGAGCGTGTATATACATGTTAGCTATTCATGGCAGGAGGGTGTATATACATGTTAGATATTCATGGCAGGAGCGTGTATATACATGTTAGATATCCATGGCAGGAGTGTGTATATACATGTTAGATATCCATGGCAGGAGCGTGTATATACATGTTAGATATGGCAGGAGCGTGTATATACATGTTAGACATTCATGGCAGGAGCGTGTATATACACGATAGATATCCATGGCAGGAGCGTGTATATATATGTTAGATATTCATGGCAGGAGCGTGTATATACATGTTAGATATTCATGCCAGGAGCGTGTATATACATGTTAGACATCCATGGCAGCAGGAGCGTGTATATATATGTTAGATATCCATGGCAGGAGCGTGTATATACATGTTAGATATGGCAGGAGCGTGTATATACATGTTAGACATTCATGGCAGGAGCGTGTATATACATGTTAGATATCCATGGCAGGAGCGTGTATATACATGTTAGATATTCATGGCAGGAGCGTGTATATACATGTTAGATATTCATGGCAATGGCCAGAATGAACACATTAGATATCCATGGAAGGAGCGTGTATATTCATGTTAGATATCCATGGCAGGAGCGTGTATATACATGTTAGATATTCATGGCAGGATCGTGTATAGACATGTTAGATATTCATGGCTGGAGCGTGTATATACAATGTTATATATTCATGACAGGAGCGTGTATATACATGTTAGATATTAATGGCAATGGCCAGAATAGACACGTTAGATATCCATGGGAGGAGCGTGTATATACATGTTAGATATCCATGCAGGAGCGTGTATATACATGTTAGATGGTCATGACAATAGCCAGAATAGACACGTTAGATATCCATGGGAGGAGCGTGTATATACATGTTAGATATTCATGGCAGGAGCGTCTATATACATGTTAGATATTCATGGCAGGAGCGTGTATATACATGTTAGATATTCATGACAGGAGCGTGTATATACATGTTAGATATCCATGGCAGGAGCGTGTATATACTACCCATTGCAGGAGCGTGTATATACATGTTAGATATTCATGGCTGGAGCGTGTATATTCATGGCAGGATCGTGTATATACATGTTAGATATTCATGGCAGGAGCGTGTATATACATGTTAGATATCCATGGCAGGAGCGTGTATATACATGTTAGATATCCATGGCAGAAGCGTGTATATACGTGTTAGATATCCATGGCAGGAGCGTGTATATACATGTTAGATATGGCAGGAGCGTGTATATACATGTTAGATATTCATGGCAGGAGCGTGTATATACATGTTGGATATCCATGGCAGGAGCGTGTATATACATGTTAGATATTCATGGCAGGAGCGTGTATATACATGTTAGATATTCATGGCAGTATCGTGTATAGACATGTTAGATATTCATGGCTGGAGCGTGTATATACAATGTTAGATATTCATGGCAGGAGCGTGTATATACATGTTAGATATTCATTTCAATGGCCAGAATAGACACGTTAGATATCCATGGGAGGAGCGTGTATATACATGTTAGATAGTCATGGCAGGAGCGTGTATTTACATGTTAGATATTCATGGCAGAAGCGTGTATTTACTTGTTAGATATTCATGGCAGGAGCGTGTATATACATGTTAGATATTCATGGCAGGAGCGTGTATATACATGTTAGACATTCATGGCAGGAGCGTGTATATACATGTTAGATATCCATGACAGGAGCGTGTATATACATGTCAGATATTCATGGCAGGAGCGTGTATATACATGTTAGATATTCATGGCAGGAGCGTGTATATACATGTTAGATATCCATGGCAGGAGCGTGTATATACTATCCATGGCAGGAGCGTGTATATACATGTTATATATCCATGCCAGGAGCGTGTATATTCATAGCAGGAGCGTGTATATACATGTTAGCTATTCATGGCAGGAGGGTGTATATACATGTTAGATATTCATGGCAGGAGCGTGTATATACATGTTAGATATCCATGGCAGGAGTGTGTATATACATGTTAGATATCCATGGCAGGAGCGTGTATATACATGTTAGATATGGCAGGAGCGTGTATATACATGTTAGACATTCATGGCAGGAGCGTGTATATACACGATAGATATCCATGGCAGGAGCGTGTATATATATGTTAGATATTCATGGCAGGAGCGTGTATATACATGTTAGATATTCATGCCAGGAGCGTGTATATACATGTTAGACATCCATGGCAGCAGGAGCGTGTATATATATGTTAGATATCCATGGCAGGAGCGTGTATATACATGTTAGATATGGCAGGAGCGTGTATATACATGTTAGACATTCATGGCAGGAGCGTGTATATACATGTTAGATATCCATGGCAGGAGCGTGTATATACATGTTAGATATTCATGGCAGGAGCGTGTATATACATGTTAGATATTCATGGCAGGAGCGTTTATATACATGTTAGACATTCATGGCAGGAGCGTGTATATACATGTTAGATATCCATGGCAGGAGCGTGTATATAAATGTTGAATATTCATGACAGGAGCGTGTATATACATGTTAGATATCCATGGCAGGAGCGTGTATATACATGTTAGATATTCATGGCAGGAGCGTGTATATACAATGAAAGATATTCATGGCAGGAGCGTGTATATACATGTTAGATATTCATGGCAATGGCCAGAATAGACACGTTAGATATCCATGGGAGGAGCGTGTATATACATGTTAGATATTCATGGCAGGAGCGTGTATTTACATGTTAGATATTTATGACAGGAGCGTGTATATACAATGTTAGATATGCATGGCAGGAGCGTGTATATACATGTTAGATATTCATGGCAATGGCCAGAATAGACGCGTTAGATATCCATGGGAGGAGCGTGTCTATACATGTTAGATATTCATGACAATGGCCGGAATAGACCCGTTAGATATCCATGGCAGGAGCGTGTATATACATGTTAGATATTCATGGCAGGAGCGTGTATATACATGTTAGATATCCATGGCAGGAGCGTGTATATACATGTTAGATATTCATGGCAGGAGCGTGTATATACATGTTAGATATTCATGGCAATGGCCAGAATAGACACGTTAGATATCCATGGGAGGAGCGTGTATATACATGTTATATATCCATGGCAGGAGCGTGTATATACATGTTAGATATTCATGGCAGGAGCGTGTATATACATGTTAGATATTCATGGCAGGAGCGTGTATATACAATGTTAGAGATTCATGGCAGGAGCGTGTATATACATGTTAGATATTCATGGCAATGGCCAGAATAGACACTTTAGATATACATGGGAGGAGCGTGTATATACATGTTAGATATCAACGTCAGGAGCGTGTATATACATGTTAGATATTCATGACAATGGCAGGAATGGACACGTTAGATATCCATGGCAGGAGCGTGTATATACCTGTTAGATATTCATGGCAGGAGCGTGTATATACATGTTAGATATTCATGGCAATGGCCAGAATAGACACGTTAGATATCAATGGGAGGAGCGTGTATATACATGTTAGATATTCATGGCAGGAGCGTGTATTTACATGTTAGATATTCATGGCAGGAGCGTGTATTTACATGTTAGATATTCATGGCAGGGGCGTGTATATACATGTTAGATATTCATGGCAGGAGCGTGTATATACATGTTAGACATTCATGGCAGGAGCGTGTATATACATGTCAGATATCCATGGCAATGGCCAGAATAGACAAGTCAGATATCCATGGGAGTAGCGTGTATATACATGTTAGATATCCATGGCAGGAGCGTGTATATACAATGTTAGATATTCATGGCAGGAGCGTGTATATACATGTTAGATATTCATGGCACATGTTAGATATTCATGGCAGGAGCGTGTGTATATACATGTTAGATATTCATGAGAGGAGCGTGTATATACATGTAAGATATTCATGGCAGGAGCGTGTTGTACATGTTAGATATCCAAGGCAGGAGCGTGTATATACTATCCATGGCAGGAGCGTGTATATACATGTTATATATCCATGGCAGGAGCGTGTATATTCATGGCAGGAGCGTGTATATACATGTTAGATATTCATGGCAGGAGCGTGTATATACATGTTAGATATTCATGACAGGAGCGTGTATATACATGTTAAATGTTCATGGCAGGAACGTGTATATACATGTTAGATATTCATGGCAGGAGCGTGTATATACATGTTAGATATCCATGGCAGGAGCGTGTATATATTAGATATCCATGGCAGGAGCGTGTATATACGTGTTAGATATCCATGGCAGGAGCGTGTATATACATGTTAGATATGGCAGGAGAGTGTATATACATGTTAGATATTCATGGCAGGAACGTGTATATACATGTTAGATATCCATGGCAGGAGCGTGTATATACATGTTGGATATCCATGGCAGGAGCGTGTATATACATGTTAGATATTCATGGCAGGAGCGTGTATATACATGTTAGATTTTCATGGCAGGATCGTGTATAGACATGTTAGATATTCATGGCTGGAGCGTGTATATACAATGTTAGATATTCATGGCAGGAGCGTGTATATACATGTTAGATATTCATGGCAATGGCCAGAATAGACACGTTAGATATCCATGGGAGGAGCGTGTATATACATGTTAGATATCCGTGGCAGGAGCGTGTATATACATGTTAGATGTTCATGACAATAGCAAGAATAGACACGTTAGATATCCATAGGAGGAGCGTGTATATACATGATAGATATTCATGGCAGGAGCGTGTATATACATGTTAGATATTCATGGCAGGAGCGTGTATATACATGTTAGATATCCATGACAGGAGCGTGTATATACATGTTAGATATTCATGGCAGGAGCGTGTATATACATGTTAGATATTCATGGCAGGAGCGTGTATATACATGTTAGATATCCATGGCAGGAGCGTGTATATACTATCCATGGCAGGAGCGTGTATAAACATGTTAGATATCCATGGCAGGAGCGTGTATATTCATGGCAGGAGCTTGTATAAACATGTTAGATATTTATGGCAGGAGCGAGTATATACATGTTAAATATCCATGGCAGGAGCGTGTATATACATGTTAGATATCCATGGCAGGAGCGTGTATATACGTGTTAGATATCCATGGCAGGAGCGTGTATATACATGTTAGATATGGCAGAAGCGTGTATATACATGTTAGATATTCATGGCAGGAGCGTGTATATACATTTTAGATATCCATGGCAGGAGCGTGTATATACATGTTAGATATTCATGGCAGGAGCGTGTATATACATGTTAGTTATTCATGGCAGGAGCGTGTATATACATGTTAGATATTCATGGCAAGATCGTCTATAGACATGTTAGATAATCATGGCTGGAGCGTGTATATACAACGTTAGATATTCATGGCAGGAGCGTGTATTTAAATGTTAGATATTCATGGCAATGACCAGAATAGACACGTTAGATATCCATGGGAGGAGCGTGTAAATACATGTTAGATATCCATGGCAGGAGCGTGTATATACATGTTAGATGTTCATGACAATAGCCGGAATAGACACGTTAGATATCAATGGGGGAGGAGCGTGTATATACATGTTAGATATCCATGACAGGAGCGTGTATATACATGTTAGATATTCATGGCAGGAGCGTGTATATAATATCCATGGCAGGAGCGTGTATATACATGTTAGATATCAATGGCAGGAGCGTGTATATTCATGGCAGGAGCGTGTATATACATGTTAGATATTCATGGCAGGAGCGTGTATATACATGTTAGATATCCATGGCAGGAGCGTGTATATACATGTTAGATATTCATGGCAGGAGCGTGTATATACATGTTAGATACCCATGGCAGGAGCGTGTATATACATGTTAGATATTTATGGCAATGGCCAGAATAGACACGTTAGATATCCATGGAAGGAGCGTGTATATACATGTTAGATATCCATGGCAGGAGCGTGTATATACATGTTAGATATCCATGGCAAGATCGTGTATAGACATGTTAGATATTCATGGCTGGAGCGTGTATATACAACGTTAGATATTCATGGCAGGAGCGTGTATTTAAATGTTAGATATTCATGGCAATGACTAGAATAGACACGTTAGATATCCATGGGAGGAGCGTGTATATACATGTTAGATATCCATGGCAGGAGCGTGTATATACATGTTAGATGTTCGTGACAATAGCCGGAATAGACACGTTAGATATCAATGGGAGGAGCGTGTATATACATGTTAGATATCCATGACAGGAGCGTGTATATAATATCCATGGCAGGAACGTGTATATACATGTTAGATATCCATGGCAGGAGCGTGTATATTCATGGCAGGAGCGTGTATATACATGTTAGATATTCATGGCAGGAGCGTGTATATACATTTTAGATATCCATGGCAGGAGCGTGTATATACATGTTAGATATTCATGGCAGGAGCGTGTATATACATGTTAGATATCCATGGCAGGAACTTGTATATACGTGTTAGATATCCATGGCAGGAGCGTGTATATACATGTTAGATATGGCAGAAGCGTGTATATACATGTTAGATATTCATGGCAGGAGCGTGTATATACATGTTGGATATCCATGGCAGGAGCGTGTATATACATGTTAGATATTCATGGCAGGAGCGTGTATATACATGTTAGATATTCATGGCAGGATCGTGTATAGACATGTTAGATATTCATGGCTGGAGCGTGTATATATAATGTTAGATATTCATGGCAGGAGCGTGTATATACATGTTAGATATTCATGGCAATGGCCAGAATAGACACGTTAGATATCCATGGGAGGAGCGTGTATATACATGTTAGATATCCGTGGCAGGAGCGTGTATATACATGTTAGATGTTCATGACAATAGCCAGAATAGACACGTTAGATATCCATAGGAGGAGCGTGTATATACATGATAGATATTCATGGCAGGAGCGTGTATATACATGTTAGATATTCATGGCAGGAGCGTGTATATACATGATAGATATCCATGACAGGAGCGTGTATATACATGTTAGATATTCATGGCAGTTAGATATCCATGCCAGGAGCGTGTATATACATGTTAGATATTCATGGCAGGAGCGTGTATATACATGTTAGATATTCATGGCAGGAGCGTGTATATACATGTTAGATATCCATGGCAGGAGCGTGTATATACTATCCATGGCAGGAGCGTGTATAAACATGTTAGATATCCATGGCAGGAGCGTGTATATTCATGGCAGGAGCTTGTATAAACATGTTAGATATTTATGGCAGGAGCGTGTATATACATGTTAAATATCCATGGCAGGAGCGTGTATATACATGTTAGATATCCATGGCAGGAGCTTGTATATACGTGTTAGATATCCATGGCAGGAGCGTGTATATACATGTTAGATATGGCAGGAGCGTGTATATACATGTTAGATACTCATGGCAGGAGCGTGTATATACATGTTAGATATCCATGGCAGGAGCGTGTATATACATGTTAGATATTCATGGCAGGAGCGTGTATATACATGTTAGTTATTCATGGCAGGAGCGTGTATATACATGTTAGATATTCATGGCAAGATCGTGTATAGACATGTTAGATATTCATGGCTGGAGCGTGTATATACAACGTTAGATATTCATGGCAGGAGCGTGTATTTAAATGTTAGATATTCATGGCAATGACCAGAATAGACACGTTAGATATCCATTGGAGGAGCGTGTATATACATGTTAGATATCCATGGCAGGAGCGTGTATATACATGTTAGATGTTCATGACAATAGCCGGAATAGACACGTTAGATATCAATGGGAGGAGCGTGTATATACATGTTAGATATCCATGACAGGAGCGTGTATATACATGTTAGATATCCATGGCAGGAGCGTGTATATAGTATCCATGGCCGGAGCGTGTATATACATGTTAGATATCCATGGCAGGAGCGTGTATATTCATGGCAGGAGCGTGTATATACATGTTAGATATTCATGGCAGGAGCGTGTATATACATGTTAGATATCCATGGCAGGAGCGTGTTTATACGTGTTAGATATCCATGGCAGGAGCGTGTATATACATGTTAGATACCCATGGCAGGAGCGTGTATATACATGTTAGATATGCATGGCGATGGCCAGAATAGACACGTTAGATATCCATGGGAGGAGCGTTTATATACATGTTAGATATCCATGGCAGGAGCGTGTATATACATGTTAGATATCCATGGCAGGAGCGTGTATATACATGTTAGATATTCATGGCAGGAGCGTGTATATACAATGTTAGATATTCATGGCAGGAGCGTGTATATACACGTTAGATATTCATGGCAATGGCCAGAAGAGACACGTTAGATATCCATGGCACGAGCGTGTATATACATGTTAGATATTCATGACAATGGCCGGAATAGACCCGTTAGATATCCATGGCAGGAGTGTATATACATGTTAGATATTCATGGCAGGAGCGTGTATATACATGTTAGATATCCATGGCAGGAGCGTGTATATAAATGTTAGATATTCATTGCAGGAGCGTGTATATACATGTTAGATATTCATGGCAATGGCCAGAATAGACACGTTAGTTGTCCATGGGAGGAGCGTGTATATACATGTTAGATATCCATGGCAGGAGCGTGTATATACATGTTACATATTCATGGCAGGAGCGTGTATATACATGTTAGATATTCACGTGTATATACATGTTAGATATTCATGGCAAAAGCGTGTATATACATGTTAGATATTCATGGCAATGGCCAGAATAGACACGTTAGATATCCATGGGAGGAGCGTGTATATACATGATAGATATCCATGGCAGGAGCGTGTATATACATGTTAGATATTCATGACAATGGCCGGAAAAGACACGTTAGATATTCATGGCATTGGCCAGAATAGACACGTTAGATATGCATGGGAGGAGCGTGTATATAATGGTTAGATATTCATGGCAAGAGAGTGTATATACATGTTATATATCCATGGCAGGAGCGTGTATATACATGTTAGATATTCATGGCAGGAGCGTGTATATACAATGTTAGATATGCATGGCAGGAGCGTGTATATACATGTTAGATATTCATGGCAATGGCCAGAATAGACACGTTAGATATCCATGGCAGGAGCGTGTATATACATGTTAGATATTCATGACAATGGCCGGAATAGACCCGTTAGATATCCATGGCAGGAGCGTGTATATACATGTTAGATATTCATGGCAGGAGCGTGTATATACATGTTAGTTATCCATGGCAGGAGCGTGTATATACATGTTAGATATTCATGGCAATGGCCAGAATAGACACGTTAGTTATCCATGGGAGGAGCGTGTATATACATGTTAGATATCCATGGCAGGAGCGTGTATATACATGTTAGATATTCATGGCAGGAGCGTGTATATACATGTTAGATATTCACGTGTATATACAAGTTAGATATTCATGGCAGAAGCGTGTATATACATGTTAGATATTCATGGCAGGAGCGTATATATACAATGTTAGAGATTCATTGCAGGAGCGTGTATATACATGTTATATATTCATGGCATTGGCCAGAATAGACACGTTAGATATGCATGGGAGGAGCGTGTATATACATGTTAGATATCCATGGCAGGAGCGTGTATATACATGTTAGATATTCATGACAATGGCCGGAATAGACACGTTAGATATTCATGGCAGGAGCGTGTATAGACATGTTAGATAGTCATGGCTGGAGGGTGTATATACAATGTTAGATATTCATGGCAGGAGCGTGTATATACATGTTAGATATTCATGGCAATGGCCAGAATAGACACGCTAGATATCCATGGGAGGAGCGTGTATATACATGTTAGATATCCGTGGCAGGAGCGTGTATATACATGTTAGATGTTCATGACAATAGCCGGAATAGACACGTTAGATATCCATGGGAGGAGCGTGTATATAGATGATAGATATTCATGTCAGGAGCGTGTACATACATGTTAGATATTCATGGCAGGAGCGTGTATATACATGTTAGATATCCATGACAGGAGCGTGTATATACATGTTAGATATTCATGGCAGGAGCGTGTGTATACATGTTAGATATTCATGGCAGGAGCGTGTATATACATGTTAGATATCCATGGCAGGAGCGTGTATATACTATCCATGGCAGGAGCGTGTATATACATGTTAGATATCCATGGCAGGAGCGTGTATATTCATGGCAGGAGCGTGTATATACATGTTAGATATTCATGGCAGGAGCGTGTATATACATGTTAGATATTCATGGCAGGAGCGTGTATATACTTGTTAGATATCCATGGCAGGAGCGTGTATATACATGTTAGATATCCATGGCAGGAGCGTGTATGTACATGTTAGATATGGCAGGAGCGTGTATATACATCTTAGACATTCATGGCAGGAGCGTGTATATACATGTTAGATATCCATGGCAGGAGCGTGTATATACATGTTAGATATTCATGGCAGGAGCGTGTATGTACACGTTAGATATTCATGGCAGGAGCGTGTATATACATGTTAGACATTCATGGCAGGAGCGTGTATATACATGTTAGATATCCATGGCAGGAGCGTGTATATACATGTTAGATATTCATGGCAGGAGCGTGTATATACATGTTAGATATCCATGGCAGGAGCGTGTATATACAATGTTAGATATTCATGGCAGGAGCGTGTATATACATGTTAGATATTCATGACAATGGCCAGAATAGACACGTTAGATATCCATGGGAGTTGCGTGTATATACATGTTAGATATTCATGGCAGAAGCGTGTATTTACATGTTAGATATTCATGGCAGGAGCGTGTATTTACATGTTAGATATTCATGGCAGGAGCGTGTATATACATGTTAGATATTCATGGCAGGAGCGTATGAATATACATGTTAGATATTCATGGCAGGAGCGTGTATATACATGTTAGATATGCATGGCAGGAGCGTGTATATACATGTTAGATATGCATGGCAGGAGCGTGTATATACATGTTAGATATTCATGGCAGGAGCGTGTATATACAATGTTAGATATTCATGGCAGGAGCGTGTATATACATGTTAGATATTCATGGCAATGGCCAGAATAGACACGTTAGATATCCATGGGAGGAGCGTGTATATACATGTTAGATATTCATGGCAGGAGCGTGTATTTACATGTTAGATATTCATGACAGGAGCTTGTATTAACATGTTAGATATTTATGGCAGGTGCGTGTATATACATGTTAGATATTCATGGCAGGAGCGTGTATATACATGTTAGACATTCATGGCAGGATCGTGTATATACATGTTATATATCAATGGTAATGGCCAGAATAGACACGTTAGATATCCATGGGAGGAGCGTGTATATACATGTTACAGGGTTTCCCCCAGAAAATTGTGAAGGCATGTTGTTCTGACATTACATTTACCAAACTGGGCTTGAAAAAAATAGTGCCTATTAATGGCAAAATGGCAAAATAACATACTTCTATGATTTTGGTGCAAAAGGAACAAGAATCACCATAGAAATTCTATTTTTCTTCTTTTAAATCTGTTATTCATGAAAATTAAGAAAATCTTAAGGCATGTTGCTCTGATGAAGGCATGTTGTTTTACCTTTCTTTTCCAGGAAGGCATGTTGCATGCGACATGCCTTATGATCCTGGGGGAAACCCTGCATGTTAGATATCCATGGCAGGAGCTTGTATATACATGTTACATATTCATGGCAGGAGCGTGTATATACATGTTAGATATATGTTAGATATACATGGCAGGAGCGTGTATATACATGTTAGATATTCATGGCAGGAGCGTGTATATACAATGTTAGATATTCATGGCAGGAGCGTGTATATATATGTTAGATATTCATGACAATGGCCAGAATAGACACGTTAGATATCCATGGGAGGAGCGTGTATATACATGTGAGATATTCATCACAATGGCCGGAATAGACCCGTTAGATATCCATGGCAGGAGCGTGTATATACAAGTTAGATATTCATGGCAGGAGCGTGTATTTTCATGTTAGATATTCATGCCAGGAGCGTGTATATACATGTTAGATATTCATGGCAATGGCCAGAATAGACACGTTAGATATCCACGGCAGGAACGTGTATATACATGTTAGATATTCATGACAATGGCCCGAATGGACACGTTAGATATCCATGGCAGGAGCGTGTATATACATGTTAGATATTCATGGCAGGAGCATCTATATACATGTTAGATATTCATGGCAGGAGCGTGTATATACATGTTAGATATCCATGGCAGGAGCGTGTATATACATGTTAGATATCCATGGCAGGAGCGTGTATATACATGTTAGATATTCATGGCAGGAGCGTGTATATACATGTTAGATATTCATGACAATGGCGAGAATAGACACGTTAGATATTCATGGCAGGAGCGTGTATATACTGGTTAGATATTCATGGCAAGAGAGTGTATATACATGTTATATATCCATGGCAGAAGCGTGTATATACATGTTAGATATCCATGGCAGGAGCGTGTATATACATGTTAGATATTCATGGCAGGAGCGTGTATATACATGTTAGATATTCATGGCAGGATCGTGTATAGACATGTAAGATATTCATGGCTGGAGCGTGTATATACAATGTTAGATATTCATGGCAGGAGCGTGTATATACATGATAGATATTCACGGCAATGGCCAGAATAGACATGTTATATATCCATGGGAGGAGCGTGTATATACATGTTAGATATCCATGGCAGGAGCATGTATATACATGTTAGATGGTCATGACAATAGCCGGAATAGACACGTTAGATATTCATGGCAGGAGCGTGTATATACATGTTAGATATTCATGGCAGGAGCGTGTATATACATGTTAGACATTCATGGCAGGAGCGTGTATATACATGTCAGATATCCATGGCAGGAGCGTGTATATACATGTTAGATATCCATGGCAGGAGCGTGTATATACATCTTAGATATGGCAGGAGCGTGTATATACATGTTAGACATTCATGGCAGGAGCGTGTATATACATGTTAGATATCCATGGCAGGAGCTTGTATATACATGTTAGACATTCATGGCAGGAGCGTGTATATACATGTTAGACATCCATGGCAGGAGCGTGTATATACATGTTAGATATCCATGGCAGGATCGTGTATATACAAGTTAGATATTCATGGCAGGAGCGTGTATATATATGTTAGATATCCATGGCAGGAGGGTGTATATACATGTTAGATATTCATTGCAGGAGCGTGTATATACATGTTAGATATTCATGGCAATGGCCAGAATAGACACGTTAGATATCCATGGGAGGAGCGTGTATATACATGTTAGATATCCATGGCAGGAGCGTGTATATACAAGTTAGATATTCATGGCAGGAGCGTGTATATACATGTTAGATAGTCATGACAATGGCCGGAATAGACACGTTAGATATTCATGGCAGGAGCGTGTATATACATGTTAGATATTCATGGCAGGAGCGTGTATATACATGTTATATATCCATGGCAGGAGCGTGTATATACATGTTAGATATTCATGGCAGGATCGTGTATAGACATGTAAGATATTCATGGCTGTAGCGTGTATATACAATGTTAGATATTCATGGCAGGAGCGTGTATATACATGTTAGATATTCATGGCAATGGCCATAATAGACACGTTATATATCCATGGGAGGAGCGTGTATATACATGTTAGATATCCATGGCAGGAACGTGTATATACATGTTAGATGGTCATGACAATAGCCGGAATAGACACGTTAGATATCCATGGGAGGAGCGTGTATATAAATGTTAGATATTCATGGCACATGTTAGATATTCATGGGAGGAGCGTGTATATACATGTTAGATATTCATGAGAGGAGCGTGTATATACATATTAGATATTCATGGCAGGATCGTGTATATACATGTTAGATATCCATGGCAGGAGCGTGTATATACTATCCATGGCAGGAGCGTGTATATACATGTTATATAGCCATTGCAGGAGCGTGTATATTCATGGCAGGAGCGTGTATATACATGTTAGATATTCATGGCAGGAGCGTGTATATACATGTTAGATATTCATGGCAGGAGCGTGTATATACTTGTTAGATGTTCATGGCAGGATCGTGTATATACATGTTAGTTATTCATGGCAGGAGCGTGTATATACATGTTAGATATCCATGGCAGGAGCGTGTATATATTAGATATCCGTGGCAGGAGCGTGTATATACGTGTTAGATATCCATGGCAGGAGCGTGTATATATATGTTAGATATGGCAGGAGCGTGTATATACATGTTAGATATTCATGGCAGGAGCGTGTATATACATGTTAGATATCCATGGCAGGAGCGTGTATATACATGTTAGATATTCATGGCAGGAGCGTGTATATACAATGTTAGATATTCATGGCAGGAGCGTGTATATACATGTTAGATATCCATGGCAGGAGCGTGTATATACATGTTAGATATTCATGGCAGGAGCGTGTATATACATGTTCGATATCCATGGCAGGAGCTTGTATATTCATGTTACATATTCATGGCAGGAGCGTGTATATACAATTTTAGATATTCATGGCAGGAGCGTGTATATACATGTTAGATATTCATGGCAATGGCCAGAATAGACACGTTAGATATCCATGGGAGGAGCGTGTATATACATGTTAGATATTCATGGCAGGAGCGTGTATTTACATGTTAGATATTCATGGCAGGAGCGTGTATATACTTGTTAGATATTCATGGCAGGAGCGTGTATATACATGTTAGACATTCATGGCAGGAGCGTGTATTTACATGTTAGATATCAATGGTAATGGCCAGAATAGACACGTTAGATATCCATGGGAGGAGCGTGTATATACATGTTAGATATCCATGGCAGGAGCGTGTATATACATGTTAGATATTCATGACAGGAGCGTGTATATACATGTTAGATATTCATGGCAGGACGTGTATATACAATGTTAGATATTCATGGCAGGAGCGTGTATATATATGTTAGATATTCATGGCAATGGCCAGAATAGACACGTTAGATATCCATGGGAGGAGCGTGTATATACATGTGAGATATTCATGACAATGGCCGGAATATACCCGTTAGATATCCATGGCAGGAGCGTGTATATACAAGTTAGATATTCATGGCAGGAGCGTGTATATACATGTTAGATATCCATGGCAGGAGCGTGTATATACATGTTAGATATTCATGGCAGGAGCGTGTATATACATGTTAGATATTCATGGCAATGGCCAGAATAGACACGTGAGATATCCATGGGAGGAGCGTGTATATACATGTTAGATATCCATGTCAGGAGCGTGTATATACATGTTAGATATTCATGGCAGGAGCGTGTATATACGTGTTAGATATTCATGACAATGGCCGGAATAGACACGTTAGATATTCATGGCAGGAGCGTGTATATACATGTAGATATTCATGGCAGGAGCGTGTATATACATGTTATATATCCATGGCAGGAGCGTGTATATACATGTTAGATATCAATGGCAGGAGCGTGTATATACATGTTAGATATTCATGGCAGGAGCGTGTATATACATGTTAGATATTCATGACAATGGCCGGAATAGACACGTTAGATATTCATGGCAGGAGCGTGTATATACATGTAGATATTCATGGCAGGAGCGTGTATATACATGTTATATATCCATGGCAGGAGCGTGTATATACATGTTAGATATTCATGGCAGGATCGTGTATATACATGTTAGTTATTCATGGCAGGAGCGTGTATATACATGTTAGATATCCATGGCAGGGGCGTGTATATATTAGATATCCGTGGCAGGAGCGTGTATATACGTGTTAGATATCCATGGCAGGAGCGTGTATATATATGTTAGATATGGCAGGAGCGTGTATATACATGTTAGATATTCATGGCAGGAGCGTGTATATACATGTTAGATATCCATGGCAGGAGCGTGTATATACATGTTAGATATTCATGGCAGGAGCGTGTATATACAATGTTAGATATTCATGGCAGGAGCGTGTATATACATGTTAGATATCCATGGCAGGAGCGTGTATATACATGTTAGATATTCATGGCAGGAGCGTGTATATACATGTTAGATATCCATGGCAGGAGCTTGTATATTCATGTTAGATATTCATGGCAGGAGCGTGTATATACAATTTTAGATATTCATGGCAGGAGCGTGTATATACATGTTAGATATTCATGGCAATGGCCAGAATAGACACGTTAGATATCCATGGGAGGAGCGTGTATATACATGTTAGATATTCATGGCAGGAGCGTGTATTTACATGTTAGATATTCATGGCAGGAGCGTGTATATACATGTTAGATATTCATGGCAGGAGCGTGTATATACATGTTAGACATTCATGGCAGGAGCGTGTATATACATGTTAGATATCAATGGTAATGGCCAGAATAGACACGTTAGATATCCATGGGAGGAGCGTGTATATACATGTTAGATATCCATGGCAGGAGCGTGTATATACATGTTAGATATTCATGACAGGAGCGTGTATATACATGTTAGATATTCATGGCAGGACGTTTATATACAATGTTAGATATTCATGGCAGGAGCGTGTATATATATGTTAGATATTCATGGCAATGGCCAGAATAGACACGTTAGATATCCATGGGAGGAGCGTGTATATACATGTGAGATATTCATGACAATGGGCGGAATAGACCCGTTAGATATCCATTGCAGGAGCGTGTATATACAAGTTAGATATTCATGGCAGGAGCGTGTATATACATGTTAGATATCCATGGCAGGAGCGTGTATATACATGTTAGATATTCATGGCAGGAGCGTGTATATTCATGGCAGGAGCGTGTATATACATGTTAGATATTCATGGCAGGAGCGTGTATATACATGTTAGATATTCATGGCAGGAGCGTGTATATACATGTTAGATGTTCATGGCAATGGCCAGAATAGACACGTTAGATATCCATGGGAGGAGCGTGTATATACATGTTAGATATCCATGGCAGGAGCGTGTATATACATGTTAGATATTCATGGCAGGAGCGTGTATATACATGTTAGATATTCATGACAATGGCCGGAATAGACACGTTAGATATTCATGGCAGGAGCGTGTATATACATGTAGATATTCATGGCAGGAGCGTGTATATACATGTTATATATCCATGGCAGGAGCGTGTATATACATGTTAGATATTCATGGCAGGATCGTGTATAGACATGTAAGATACTTATGGCTGGAGCGTGTATATACAATGTTAGATATTCATGGCAATGGCCAGAATATACACGTTATATATCCATGGGAGGAACGTGTATATACATGTTAGTTATCCATGGCAGGAACGTGTATATACATGTTAGATGGCCATGACAATAGCCGGAATAGACACGTTAGATATCCATGGGAGGAGCGTGTATATACATGTTAGATATTCATGGCACATGTTAGATATTCATGGCAGGAGCGTGTATATACATGTTAGATATTCATGAGAGGAGCGTGTATATACATGTTAGATATTCATGGCAGGAGCGTGTATATACATGTTAGATATCCATGGGAGGAGCGTGTATATACTATCCATGGCAGGAGCGTGTATATACATGTTATATATCCATGGCAGGAGCGTGTATATTCATGGCAGGAGCGTGTATATACATGTTAGATATTCATGGCAGGAGCGTGTATATACATGTTAGATGTTCATGGCAGGAGCGTGTATATACATGTTAGATATTCATGGCAGGAGCGTGTATATACATGTTAGATATCCATGGCAGGAGCGTGTATATATTAGATATCCATGGCAGGAGCGTGTATATACGTGTTAAATATCCATGGCAGGAGCGTGTATATACATGTTAGATATGGCAGGAGCGTGTATATACATGTTAGATATTCATGGCAGGAGCGTGTATATACATGTTAGATATCCATGGCAGGAGCGTGTATATATATGTTAGATATTCATGGCAATGGCCAGAATAGACACGTTAGATATTCATGGGAGGAGCGTGTATATACATGTGAGATATTCATGACAATGGCCGGAATATACCCGTTAGATATCCATGGCAGGAGCGTGTATATACAAGTTAGATATTCATGGCAGGAGCGTGTATATACATGTTAGATATCCATGGCAGGAGCGTGTATATACATGTTAGATATTCATGGCAGGAGCGTGTATATACATGTTAGATATTCATGGCAATGGCCAGAATAGACACGTTAGATATCCATGGGAGGAGCGTGTATATACATGTTAGATATCCATGGCAGGAGCGTGTATATACATGTTAGATATTCATGGCAGGAGCGTGTATATACATGTTAGATATTCATGACAATGGCCGGAATAGACACGTTAGATATTCATGGCAGGAGCGTGTATATACATGTAGATATTCATGGCAGGAGCGTGTATATACATGTTATATATCCATGGCAGGAGCGTGTATATACATGTTAGATATCCATGGCAGGAGCGTGTATATACATGTTAGATATTCATGGCAGGAGCGTGTATATACATGTTAGATATTCATGACAATGGCCGGAATAGACACGTTAGATATTCATGGCAGGAGCGTGTATATACATGTTATATATCCATGGCAGGAGCGTGTATATACATGTTAGATATTCATGGCAGGATCGTGTATATACATGTTAGTTATTCATGGCAGGAGCGTGTATATACATGTTAGATATCCATGGCAGGAGCGTGTATATATTAGATATCCGTGGCAGGAGCGTGTATATACGTGTTAGATATCCATGGCAGGAGCGTGTATATATATGTTAGATATGGCAGGAGCGTGTATATACATGTTAGATATTCATGGCAGGAGCGTGTATATACATGTTAGATATCCATGGCAGGAGCGTGTATATACATGTTAGATATTCATGGCAGGAGCGTGTATATACAATGTTAGATATTCATGGCAGGAGCGTGTATATACATGTTAGATATCCATGGCAGGAGCGTGTATATACATGTTAGATATTCATGGCAGGAGCGTGTATTTACATGTTAGATATCCATGGCAGGAGCTTGTATATTCATGTTAGATATTCATGGCAGGAGCGTGTATATACAATTTTAGATATTCATGGCAGGAGCGTGTATATACATGTTAGATATTCATGGCAATGGCCAGAATAGACACGTTAGATATCCATGGGAGGAGCGTGTATATACATGTTAGATATTCATGGCAGGAGCGTGTATTTACATGTTAGATATTCATGGCAGGAGCGTGTATATACATGTTAGATATTCATGGCAGGAGCGTGTATATACATGTTAGACATTCATGGCAGGAGCGTGTATATACATGTTAGATATCAATGGTAATGGCCAGAATAGACACGTTAGATATCCATGGGAGGAGCGTGTATATACATGTTAGATATCCATGGCAGGAGCGTGTATATACATGTTAGATATTCATGACAGGAGCGTGTATATACATGTTAGATATTCATGGCAGGACGTGTATATACAATGTTAGATATTCATGGCAGGAGCGTGTATATATATGTTAGATATTCATGGCAATGGCCAGAATAGACACGTTAGATATCCATGGGAGGAGCGTGTATATACATGTGAGATATTCATGACAATGGCCGGAATAGACCCGTTAGATATCCATGGCAGGAGCGTGTATATACAAGTTAGATATTCATGGCAGGAGCGTGTATATACATGTTAGATATCCATGGCAGGAGCGTGTATATACATGTTAGATATTCATGGCAGGAGCGTGTATATTCATGGCAGGAGCGTGTATATACATGTTAGATATTCATGGCAGGAGCGTGTATATACATGTTAGATATTCATGGCAGGAGCGTGTATATACATGTTAGATGTTCATGGCAATGGCCAGAATAGACACGTTAGATATCCATGGGAGGAGCGTGTATATACATGTTAGATATCCATGGCAGGAGCGTGTATATACATGTTAGATATTCATGGCAGGAGCGTGTATATACATGTTAGATATTTATGACAATGGCCGGAATAGACACGTTAGATATTCATGGCAGGAGCGTGTATATACATGTAGATATTCATGGCAGGAGCGTGTATTTACATGTTATATATCCATGGCAGGAGCGTGTATATACATGTTAGATATTCATGGCAGGATCGTGTATAGACATGTAAGATATTTATGGCTGGAGCGTGTATATACAATGTTAGATATTCATGGCAATGGCCAGAATATACACGTTATATATCCATGGGAGGAACGTGTATATACATGTTAGTTATCCATGGCAGGAACGTGTATATACATGTTAGATGGCCATGACAATAGCCGGAATAGACACGTTAGATATCCATGGGAGGAGCGTGTATATACATGTTAGATATTCATGGCACATGTTAGATATTCATGGCAGGAGCGTGTA
This sequence comes from Cyrtodaria siliqua, assembly GCA_037043455.1. Classification (NCBI taxonomy): domain Eukaryota; kingdom Metazoa; phylum Mollusca; class Bivalvia; order Adapedonta; family Hiatellidae; genus Cyrtodaria; species Cyrtodaria siliqua. The sequence continues at coordinate 65,123 of JAWPHD010006268.1, read as the reverse complement.
TATACATGTTAGATATTCATGAGAGGAGCGTGTATATACATGTTAGAAATTCATGGCAGGGGCGTGTATATACATGTTAGATATCCATGGGAGGAGCGTGTATATACTATCCATGGCAGGAGCGTGTATATACATGTTATATATCCATGGCAGGAGCGTGTATATTCATGGCAGGAGCGTGTATATACATGTTAGATATTCATGGCAGGAGCGTGTATATACATGTTAGATATTCATGGCAGGAGCGTGTATATACATGTTAGATGTTCATGGCAGGAGCGTGTATATACATGTTAGATATTCATGGCAGGAGCGTGTATATACATGTTAGATATCCATGGCAGGAGCGTGTATATATTAGATATCCATGGCAGGAGCGTGTATATACGTGTTAGATATCCATGGCAGGAGCGTGTATATACATGTTAGATATGGCAGGAGCGTGTATATACATGTTAGATATTCATGGCAGGAGCGTGTATATACATGTTAGATATTCATGGCAGGAGCGTGTATATACATGTTATTTATTCATGGCAGGAGCGTGTATATACATGTTAGATATTCATGGCAAGATCGTGTATAGACATGTTTGATATTCATGGCTGGAGCGTGTATATACAATGTTAGATATTCATGGCAGGAGCGTTTATATACATGTTAGATATTCATGGCAATGGCCAGAATAGACACGTTAGATATCCATGGGAGGAGCGTGTATATACATGTTAGATATCCATGGCAGGAGCGTGTATAAACATGTTAGATGTTCATGACAATAGCCGGAATAGACACGTTAGATATCCATGGGAGGATCGTGTATATACATGAAAGATATTCATGGCAGGAGCGTGTATATACATGTTAGATATTCATGGCAGGAGCGTGTATATACATGTTAGATATCCATGACAGGAGCGTGTATATACATGTTAGATATTCATGGCAGGAGCGTGTATATACATGTTAGATATTCATGCCAGGAGCGTGTATATACATGTTAGATATCCATGGCAGGAGAGTGTATATACATGTTAGATATCCATGGCAGGAGCGTGTATATACATGTTAGATATGGCAGGAGCGTGTATATACATGTTAGATATTCATGGCAGGAGCGTGTATATACATGTTAGATATCCATGGCAGGAGCGTGTATGTACATGTTAGATATTCATGGCAATGGCCGGAATAGACACGTTAGATACCCATGACACGGGCCCAATTATACATGATCTATATATATATCAATGATAGGGGCCTAAATAGACATGATAGATATATATGGCAGGGACCTTTATATTCATGTTAGATGTCCATGTCATGGGCCTAAAGAGACATGATATATATCCATGACAGGAACCTAAATATCAATGGCAGCGGCCTAAATATAAATGTTGATATCCATGGTAGGGGCCTAAATATACATCTTAGATATCAATGGCAGCGGCCTAAATGTACATGTTAGATATCCATGGCAGGGGCCTAAATTGACATGGCAGGAACCTGAATATACATGATAAATATCAATGGAAGGAACCTAAATAGACATGTTACTTGACCATGGAAGGGGCATAAATAAACATGATATATAGCAATTGCAGTGGTCTATATAAACATCTTACATATCCATATATGTGGTCCGAATATGCATTTAAGATAATTATGACATGGTTCTAAATAGACGTGATAGATATGCATGGCATGGGCCTTAAGGCCATCCTTAAAAATGAGTTGGTTTGCTGTGTTCCAACCTTTCAACGAAAGGCAGCCACCCCACAAACAAGGGGAAGAATTTGAGACTTTTTTCTTTCTTTTTTGTTTACATATTTTACAATCGCGCCACAAATCGAATATCGAGTATACGGTAACGGTAGGAATAAACACTACCAGACAAAGTAGACGACATGATCAAGACGGACAGGAGCTTAACAAAACAGTTCGAGCGTAGGGCAGAGGAGTTTGATGTTTCAACTTCTATACTACACACAATACTAACAGTTAACTTAAACATGTCAAAGGTTAGTGCCAGGCGGGTTCCACGACATCTTTCAGAAGAGCTGAAAGAGAAGCAGATTGTTTCTTCTTTGAACTTCATCCAACGTTATGAATCTGAAGGAGAAGACTTTCTAAACAGGATCATAACAACAGATGAGACCTGGCTATGGCATTTTGATGCAGACTCTGAGGCACAATCATCAGTGTGGAAAACACCCCAGACTACACCACCAAAGAAAGCGAAGGTCAACACATGTTCGTGTTCATCATGGATCGAATAGGGATGTTTCTGCAGCACCAGGTGCCCGATGGTCAGAGAGTCAATGCAGATTACTATTCCAATGTCAGTTTTAGATATGGAATTTAAACAAACAGTTTTATTTAACAATATTGTTTATCAAATCTAAATACATTAATTATTTAAGACTTAAAATAATTATCATTTTATAACCATTTATTGAATTGAACACCGTAATGAAGATTTTTAAAAGTAATGTTTTTCAGGTTGAAGCACCTTGTTCGCGCCATCAGTCAGAAACGACCAAGGTCCGTATTCATAAAGCTTCTTAGCAATATCTTAACTTAAGTTAAATTGTATCAGTTTTTTTAAACACATTTTTCTATCGATTTAAGACGTTTTCTTAATAGTGCTAATAAGGTTATGAATAAGTACAATATACAGTTAAATATTTATCTTAAAATAGGTGGGGTGTAGTGTCCCTGAGAGGTTAATAAGGAGATTTAAAAATATGCAAAACTCTTAAAGTTTGACTTAAAGGGAGTACATCAGGATTTTTCTAGAAATATCTTAAATTATAAAAAATGTTCCAATTCGTGATAAAACACTTATATCCATCAAAATATGATGTTCGAACCATATTGTTAAGGTTTAAACTTCGAATACACCATATAGCTAGGACGGAATCGGGCATAAAATGCTGAAATTAACCCTGGTGCGTAACATAGGATAGCACGTATTACTGTACAGAATGAATTTCCTTGTAACTAAGGGGTCATTTTTTTAGGATCATTCATTATGTTTAGGCGCTTTAAAATAGAAAATACCATTATTTGTCAATTTTAAGTCGGACCCCTAGACCGCTTTGAAAAGCCTGATGTACTCCCTTTAAGTATTATTTTTCACTTAAGTTGCTTTATGTATACGGGCCCAGACATCGATCTTGACCGGGTGATAATGCACCTCCTCACACGGCAAATTCAACACAACTAGAAATCGCACTCCTTGGTTTTGAGTTTCTTTACCACTCACCATACAGTCCGGACTTGGCTCCGATGGACTTAAGAGTTTTTCCCGGAAATTAAGGCTCAACTGAGGAGAATAAGGTTCGATAGTGCTGATGATTAGAGAGAAACGCAGAGAATTGTCTCAACATTTGACAGTAATTGGTATATTGAAACTTATGACAAACGGGTAATGCGTCACCGTAAAAAAATTATACTGAGGGCGTGCAACGAAATTGTTTGATATTTTATCTACAGTAACATGGACATACATGTATAATCCGGAATTTTTAGGGGGGCGCGCGCCGGGTGCGCCCCCCCCCCCCCCCCTGGATCCGCTAGTGATATTGAGAAAGTATGACTGTGACTGTCTGAATGTTTCGCATCGACGTCATCTTAAAGTAATGTTGACGTCAACCAGGCCCCGGATGGCGGTAAGCGACTTCATTTACTTCTTTGTAGAAATGTCATTTGTGTACATCGGCCCGGACCTATACATCAATTTGAAAAAAAGAAAAAGTGAAAGGTCCCAAAATGTAGTAAAAACTGAAGCCGGAGGGGGTGGGGGTTAAGGCTCAACATTTGCTTCTTATTTTATTTTACAGTGTAGGTAATTCTACTTTGTCAAATTTTAATTCTCAAATTTGTGAAAAAAATATTTCTTCAAATACCACACAAGTGTGCGGTCAGATATACGCCAAAACGCACCATTAAATAGCTAAGTTAAAAATAAAGCCGAGGCAGCATGCCCCGGAACCCCCTAGTTTGTCGGACCTACATACGTATTTCAGGTAAGGTACGACCATGGTGTATGTATTTACTTTATGCTTTGTTTAAACATATTTATTTTACATTTTATGTTTTAAAGATATGATGAGAATACATTACTCTTTAACATGATGTTTTTTTTCTTTTTCATACAATCATGTACATTAGTTAACAGTCTATGAACTTATCGAACATCCCTCGTACATGTTAGATAAACATGAAGGGACCTAGCTATACATGTTAGATATTCATGATGGTACCTGGATATACATGCTAGATATTCTTGTTATATATTTCTTGCAGTGGCCTAAATATACATGAAAGATATCCACGACAGTGGCCAAAATATACATGTTAGATATCAAGGACAGTGGCCTAAACATATCTGTTAGATAGTCCTGTCAGGGACCTGATAAACATGTTAGTTATTCTTGATACGTGTTAGATATCCATAAAAGGACCTGGGTATAAATGACAGGGACCTAACACGAATGTTAGATATCCATGGCAAGGGCCTTAATATACATGTTAGATATTCATGGCAGAAGCCTAAATAACATGGAAGAGTATTGAATATACATCTCGTTTACAGTCTTTTGAATGCAAAACAGTTTACCCTGACCGCTGTTTCTTACCCACCCTAAAGAATCTTTTGTATTTCTTTTCACCAGCTGTTGCTTCATTCAGGTTCCTGCCGTCATACAGAATACCCATGCGTGTCGCTCCGGCATCATCAGCGTTCTGAACGAGTTCCTGCATGAAAAGCAAAACGGGTTGCATCAGCAAAGGAGGAGGGACTCGCATGGAGCGGTTGACCTACCTTGAGTGGTTCATCTCCATATGAGGTGCATTTGGTGCATTTGCGATTTACTTTAAGACCAAAAATAATTATGAAAGTAGGCGCTCTAACTATTGCGAGTATTGGTTTCATCCAATAGTAAAAGTAAAAGTAAAAGTGTTTGCTTATTATAGTGTCACCCCTATTGAAAGGGCCAGTCAATTTTGACCTTTGTCTTGAACATCATTACTTCCCGATTCCTATTCGTTAATGCCAGGCGCCAGGCAGGGAGGCAATCGGTAACCGTTATTTAACTAGCTGGCGGCTCACCAACCGGTCTCTCTTCAGTAACAAGCCCGCCTCTGGCGGGACCCGAACCTTCGACCTCCGGATTACGAGGCGGATGCCTTAACAACTAGACCACCGTAACTCCGTATAGAATATGCAATTATTCTTGTATCAGAACAGTCATAATTTCGTCATTATATTTGTGCTCGGTAGCAATGTTTTCTTGTGCAAATTGGGCGTTCCCTTCTGGTGCGTTTCTTCGGTATATATATATACACACACTGAAAACTATTCCTAAGTATTCACTTCTGCATCTTAGATAATTGTCAAAGTTTAAATATATCTTAGAATAGTTTTGTGATAAACAAGTTGTTTTTGTTTAAATAGTTACATCTTTTGAGAGTTACTCTCCTTTTACATGAAAACATGAAAACATGAATCAAAGTCCGTCTACAACCGTTCCAGATCGAGCATGGAAATACATCCCTGTGTCAATGGATGTCTGACGCATCAGACATGTATACAACCGATGACGCCATCCAATAAAATGGAAGTACTCAGTGAATTGAAACTAGTAATATATATATTTTTTATAAAAAAAATGAAAATAGATAAACTTTGACATTTGGCGGGAAAACAAACTGAAGAACTGAGGAGGGGGTGGGTGTCACCTCAGAGCCCTCATTAAATGGCATGGGATGTAAGTGTCAGGAAAGGGGTCCCATATAGGGCTACGAGATATAGTTTGTTTATTTGTTTTGTTTGTATGGTGTTTTACGTCATTTTCAACACATGCAAGGTTATATATGACGGTCGATTTTTTGTGGTGGAGGCAGACCACCCACTTTTCCTGGGTAGAACCAGTACTGTACAACTCCCGCCATCAAGTCGAGCTCCCAGTGGGATTCGAACCAGCAGCGGTGAGAGGCGAAAGTTTACAAGGCCACGTCGTTAACCATTCGGCCAATGACACACTCTACGAGATATAGGGAATTCAGGGTAGCCCTAAAGGCTATAATTCAGGTCTATGGGAAAATCAACAGTAGCATGCGACCTGAAAGTGAACTGAGGCAGCATTACCTTTATGATCTGTCCATCATCTGGGTACTCGTCCAGTATGGTCTTGATCTGTTTGAGCAGAGATGGCCGTTCCATTTCGGAAAACTCCTCTACGTCTAAATCGGAGCTGCTAGAGTCAGCTGTAAAGGGTTTAATAACAAGCATTAAATACGCCTGTGCGCGCGTGTGCGTGTGCGTGTATGTGTGTGTGTATGGGCATGGAATAAGGAGTGTAATAATGGTACCAACAAGACACCAGGCATCGATTTAAGCAGCGATCTTTAATTGTGTTAAACAAATACTTTCCAAGCGTCAAATTGACAAATTGGGATTGCGTCTTATAATGAATAAAAAAAATATGGATTTACCCAACCCAACATACCACCAGCCACCAAAGACAAGACAAAGAATATAAAAAAAATCTGAACATTGGTTTTAGAGATGATTTTTAAGGGGTTCCTTCTCGTTGCCATGGCAAATAGAGTCCTGCACGGATTGCTTTCCTTTTAGCTATATTGGTAGAGGGTCACCAAAGGTTCATTTCTATGAAATTAGACAAAACAGATTATGCAGTATTAGAGGAAATGCCATTTGAAGCATTTTGACAGAACGGGTCGGCATTAGCAATTTTGACAGATTGTCGACCAGTGATCATTTCTGTCACATTATATTGACTTCTGATTATTGGTTTCAGAGGAGAAGACGTTTAAAAAATTCAATATAGATCTACATATATAAGGAAAATATGAAGTCGACGTTTTGTTGTTAATAAAGGTGACAACGTAACTTCTTGATGCACCATTAACACTTGTTGACGTCATTTGCTGCTTAATACGTACCAACAGCAAAAAATAATAAAAAAAAAATTAACTTGAAAACACGTTTTATGAAATTCAAAGTCTCGCCAAAACCGCCCTATACGTGAGGCGCGAATTCAAACTTCCGTTTTTTCCTAGGCCTAGGTTCTAAAAAGCATAGCGTAGCTAAAAAATCAGAAGCAAATCGGGTGACCGTGGCTAGGTCGGCTATAGCTACTTGGTAGAGAATCACCTAGTGATCATTTCTGTAAAATTATTTTGAATTGCGACAGTCAATTGGTTTTAGAAGTTTTCATTCTCGTTGTCATGGAAATCAGAGTTCTGCACGAAGTTCCTTTATTTTAGCTATTTTGTTAGAGGGTCACCGAAGGATAATTTCTGTGAAGTTTGATCAACATAGGTTTTGCAGTTTCAGAGGAAATGTTGTTTGAAGCAAAAAGTTAACAACGGACGACGGACACTCTGGGCCAATATTCATAAAGCTACTTAAAGCTACACAATCCCGATAAAATAATACAATTTCAAGTTGTTTTAAACATAAGAACTCCTATAGATGAAGTTCTTTGCTGGTTTGTTGTCTACATTGTTTAGGCTGGTATATTGTCATAGCGTATATCGAGGCATTTGCATAATAGGCGTGATAAACGCTTCGGTAACTTTGAAATTGTACCACCCAGCGATTACGGGTATATAAGCCTAAACGTTTATATAACAATTTGCTCAGATATCTGATAACTACAGATTATTCAACTCGATGAGGATATTTAGTGGCGTGCAATGTAACTATATACATGTTTGTATTGTTGAACGAAAGGGAACAAGTAAAATGCGTGAGGCATAACGTAAATACATCACTATGTAGAGAATTATAAACACTTACCGGCGTATTCCACATATGTTCCATATCTTGTATATACTTATTTCCTAAAATATCCTTCAAATAATCCAAAATCACACACGTATTATACATGTATACATATGCAGAGAGCGTGTATCAGTAGCCAATAGTATGACACTTGAAATACATGCTCAAGTGTTGACTCGGGACAGGGAGAAATTATTGTTTACAATGAGACACTTGAAGGATATTGTTCAAATTAAGTTATATATATGGAATTTTCTTTTGTTGGAAAAAGACCATCAATATTATTTCTCGCAAATCGTAGTTTTCAGGATGTGAGGAAGGGGTATACACATGAATGTCGCCCATCCGTCTATCCTTCAGTTGCACTTTTCAATTCCGGAGCTTCTTGGGAAAATAATAAGAGTCTTGCGTGCGAGCTTTTGTGGGTTTGAAAGGCATTTGAATACTACTTCTTCATAAAAAAGAAAATTTATAAACAAAAAAATGTTTTTAAAAGTGCTAAGGCCTGGACCAGAACCCTGTCCGCAACGGCGAAAGCGTACTAAGACAGCGCGTTAACCTATTGCCCTAGGGAGGCCGATTAACAATGTTGTATTAATTAAGTTACTTTACATAAATATGCTCAATCGCGAAGACAGCTAATATCACGGTGGACAGACGTAACGGACCCTGGCTGCTCAAAACTGCGTTACCTTGATTCTTGTTGCTCTTGTAACGGACCCTGGTTGGTAAATGGACACTGGTGTCAAAAATTTCGAACATAAAGATACAGTATCGTATGTATAAGAAAAAAACTTTATGCGACGGAACTTTTGAATATCATATCCTTCGAAATGCATTTTCTTATGTACAACAAATGTAGAATAATTCCTAACAAGCTTACTCTTAACCGGTCGATACAAAGCTGATGACTTCAAAAAGCCAAACTTCCATATGTTCTCTCTGACTGATTTAAAGTGATCCCCAACTGGTTTGCAACTGCTGTTGTTCAATAAAGATAACTGTTTAGTCTAAAAATCTGCAAATATTTACATCATGTCTAAATTTCAGAGCACCGGACCCTGGTGGCTTTGTAAAAAATGCTTGAGATTCTGACAGCAATCTGTATCTTTGGCACCCGATCCTGGTTGATATAATTTTATACCTTCAGATTAAAGAGAAACCGACGATCGGAGCTATGGCTCCACCAAAACAAACATCTAAATAAAAATAAACAAAAATAAAAAAAACACATCTATTGGTTGCATGGTGTTTTAAGTCATCTTCAGCACATTTTAGGTTATATATGATGGTCGATTTTTTCGTGGGGGAGGCAAGGCAGACCAGTAGGACAAGTACTGCATGCCTCATGAAATCTGGGAATGAGCTGGATTCGTACCCACGACCGTAGCGGTGAACTTGAAACAGTGCCTCACCACTCTGGACCACCGGTAATAAAATCATTCATGCGGCAGCATGATGGAAAATAAAAAAGGAACAGCCCAGAATTGAATGTAGAGGGTGTGATCTTGTTATAGTGATAGAATCTGGTGGTGAGTTTGGCTAAATGCATCTATGTCGTACAAGGTACAATACTAAAAAAATGTACTCCGGACCTACGTTCGTGTATATACGTTTGCGCCTTGAGATAATTCTGTCCTGTCTTCCGTCGACAGTACCCTAAAATAAACTATGGGCCCGCAATAGACATTAACCAAACTAACTTTCCCCGCAGCGCGCTACATGATGGGTTTTGTCGCCGTTTTACACGACAATGACCTCAAACAGTTTTTATATTTGTAACCGGAGGCCCCGGGTTCAATCCTCCGTGGTGCCACTGAGCTTCGTTGGTGTGTTCTTGGGCAAGACACTTTCCCTTAGCCTCGTCTGTCGGATGGGGACGTAAACCGGGCGGTCTCGTGTATCGGTCTGTCCTCCGAGCACGTTAAAGAACCATAGGAATCTATTCGATAATAAGAGTAGGGCACGGTTCACGGATTCCTATGTATCCTTCCTCTCTCTCTGGGGCGGCTCTAAATAACCTATACGGTGTTGATGATCCGTTTAATAACATTCAATATTTAAAAAAAAAGTTTTTTTCAAAAGGCATTATCTTAGAGCACGCAGCTGTGTACACACTGTCTGTAAAAATCCGAAAATTAAAAAAACAACACAATACATAAAAAAACACACAAAAAAACAGCAACAATCAAATGAAAAAGTAGGGGCGAGAGAATATAAGGATTCAGACTATATCATCAACATGTCAGCGTCAAATAAGATACAAAATAGTTGGAAAAAACGTACCACAGCGTATCTGGGAATGAAACAATATTTATAGCCGGTCTCCCAAAAGAAAGGAAATATACATACAAATCCGAGAAGCTGCCCTAATATTACTAACGATTATATTTTCCTTTGAGCAAATTGTTCCAAGGATAGACTCCGAAACACAGAACCGGTGTACATACCAATCGGACGGACGAGAATAAAGGAACATGTTTTACTCAATAATACACAGAAGAAATTGACTTGCGGCGATAAGGCTTCATCCGGGTTAAATGCAACGTGCTATCAAGTCGACCACGCCAGCACCCTTGAAGTGTACGAGTTCCTCGCTGATGTTTGGAAGGCGAAAACTCGTTAAATGTAAAAATCTTTAAAATATCTCAGCACATTGTTTTTTTCCATAAGTTGACCCCCGCATAAACCCCACTCAATTGAAAATGTCGCAGCTTTATCTTCCACCGCTGATATCAGACCGAGATATTTCGAATAGGTGAACATATCTAGTCGTTTTTGGACTAGGGGTCTTTTCAAGCCCTAGTCCTTAGCAGGCGACAAAATTCGAGCACGCCAGAAGCCGCAACAGATCGTCACTGACGAAATGTATAGCTACGCTAACAGACAAAGAGCGTCAGCTGTCATTTTGATTGGGTGTTCATTCGCATAAAAGAGATAAACACATCACATTCACTGTATGCATATTCATAGGGGCCCTGGCCTTGTGTAGAGAAGAAATAGTTCTCCGGATCAGACAAATACCATCTAAATCGTAAATAAGCTGTGGGAAATGGAACGAAAATTAAAGAATGTGATGTTTGGGCCTATGCTTTTTTTCTTCTAAGACAAGAAACAAGATGATATGTTTTATCTGGAAATATTATAAACCCCGTTTGGACCCCGTACATCCAGCTTTGCAAACCTGCGATGAAGTAGCTCATTTGCATATTAATGTCAAAAGGACCAATGCTTCCGAGCAAAAGCAGTTATTTTTCAGCAAAATGGTTTTAATAGTTTACGTGTTTTTACCCGCCAGGGTTCTTTACATGAGTAACCAGGATCAAGGTAACGCTGTTTTGAGCAGCCAGTGTCCGTTACATCTGTCCACCGTGAATATAAACCATTGCTTTTCAACATATTGCTTTTCCAGGTCCGTAGCTACACTGGGGCACACAGAGGTATTTGTCTTGGTTGAACTTTGGGAATGTACATACTTTACATAAAAACAACTATATACTAGTATATAAGGACCCTGGGGGAAATGCAACACATTGAAGGAAATTGAAACAAAATCTAGGGTGGAGAGGGAGGTTAATGCCACTGGACACCAAAATAAGGGATATGTATCGGTTAAATTTGAGGGCTGGTTACGAGCCAGTTTTCATTCAACATTACTTAACAAATCAATAAACTTAGGAAAGGTTAATTACTAGTATTTGAACTTAATTGTTATACTAAAACTTTCGGTTTTTAGTTAACACTTACCCTGTCTTATTACAGACGGAAGCTGACTCTTTCATATTTTCTTTGATTTTGAAATATTATCAATCAGAATTTTAATGTTCAGATTGCCAATTCATATATTTGTGTTGCATTTTTTTTTGTTTCGTGAAAACATCAATATTGGGCCCCACCCCGAAACATTGGGGTGTGGAGTCCTCCGGCTCTTACGCCTATGTTTATAAGACTAAATAGAAACTCTCTCTCTATCTCACTGCTTCCACCCCACTCCTTTCTTCCCTCACTCTCTCTCCCTTTTCTCACTTTTTTCCCTCCCTACCTCTCGCTTTCTTTCTTTCTCTTTATCTCTCTTTCTCTGTGTGTGTCTCTCTCTCTTTCTCTCTTTCCTTCTCCCTCTTTTTGACTCTCCATGTCTCTCTCTCTGTCTCTGTGTCTCTCTGTATCTCTCTATCCATTTTATTTTCAATTTGAAAATTTCAATTCATGCATAAATTAAGAGGAATTCATTAAAATTATGTTGATTTATAATCTACTAATATGTGTAAACCATGCATGCATAACTTCACATAACAAATACTATATCTCCATCTTTACCATTAGTTACGAGCCTCTACCGATATTCCAATTTCGATAAACAATGTCTCCCTTGTGTTTTGTGTCAATATACACTACACACAAACACACACACACACATAAAAATGGAGGATTATTTGTATATAATAGTTTCTTTGATGCAACGCGATAGTTGGAAAGGCTACCTTTAATTATAGGTATTGTTTTGGATTATATATATGGACTTATAAGGTTGTTTGAGTAAGTACATTTATAGCTTCCTTTTAAATTTTTAATGACTTGTATTTCCTATTAAGTCTTTCTACTGAAGATTGTTCTCATCAGTTCGGTGGTAAAATGCCGTCTGCTAAAATCCACTTTTATACCCGTTATAAGACCAGTGGTCGATTCACAAAGTACCTGAAGCGTCTCATACAGTACCGCCTTATCTCATTAATATTCAGTGAATTTAGGTGGTGCGCATGTTGTATATATGAACCCACACGTATACAGTAATCACTTAGTACAACATGCGTAATAACCGTTAGATTTGTTCAGTTCTAGTGTGCCTTTTATCGGGATTGTGTAGCTTTAAGTGGAAAATATTAGCTTAGTCAAAATTTAAGATTTTTACATATTTTTATGTATGGTGGAATTTGAGAGACCTATAAGCAGCCTATTGTGTTTGGTGTGGTTGCTGGGGGTTTGGATGCGGTAGGGGGTGGGTGGGTGGGGTGGGGGGGGGGGGGGGTGGGGTGGGGAGGAGTGGAGAAAATTTGCATAGTTAACTAAATCACTGTTATACATACAAATGCATGAGAAAATGGTGATATTCAATTTTGTTTCAGTTGACAGCTACCATCACCCTGATAAGAGAGAAGCATTTATTGCGGGGGTGGTGCGGGGGCTTGGGGGAGGGGATACATGGGTTCCATATATTTGCTTCATAAGGCATATGGTAAAATAAAAAATATGTCAATAAGGAAAAAAAAGATAAATTAGAAAACTCATATGGCATATGGAAAACAATATTTTGGCTATATGGCATATGGAAAAAAACCTAACAGATACTCAGTAGACTTAGATACAAAAGCGAAAGCAGAAATGAGGTGAATCAGTCCGCGGCGTGTTACATTACATGATTCGTGATTCCCATTTGTATTGGATTTTGCTATTTGAGGAAGCTATATATTTTGATATAGCCCTATATGTGTTTTAACACTTCGTATGGAAAAAAAAGGAGCATTTTTTTCTCCTGACATATATCATTTCTTTATACAACAAAGAAGGAAAATCGATGGTTCATGTACAACCTGTAAGCCATTTTTAACATATCAAGGTTTAAAGAAGCACAATGCTATATACAAAAATATAAAATCACACAATTCATCGATAAATCAATTAATCGATAAATAATTCAATATTCCCCAAACCCCTGATTTAGTTTTTCCCCTTTTTGTTCAAGCTTCATATATTTACAGCATTATCATTTTGAAATACATAAAAAAAATACATTACAGACATTTGACTTTAAGACTTTCATATTTACTTTTTAGGTAGATACTCGTATGATCTCGTATCCTACCTATTTAGGATTTTAACCTGACAATGCATGATCCTCCGCTGTTGAAAATAGTTCTAGTTTATAGTAGCAAGATAAGTTTAATTATGTAGTCATTGAATGACAAATAATTATCATTATTACAAAAGGTGGAGGTAAATCTATCAAATATCTAAACATCAAGTTAAACAGTTGTCTGGAGTTAGCTAATCCTGGATTTTATTCCAGGTGAGAGTTTCACATTTGATACAATTGTTTTTAATACAATTCAGATTTCTACAAACAAGGTTCCATTCACCCACCCTCCCTTACCTTTTATATACTACAAACAAGATTCCATTCACCCACCCTCCCTTACCCTTTATATACTACAAACAAGGTTCCATTCACCCACCCTCCCTTACCCTTTATATGCTACAAACAAGGTTCCATACACCCACCCTCCCTTACTCTTTATATACTACAAACAAGGTTCCATTCACCCACCCTCCCTTACCCTTTATATACTACAAACAAGGTTCCATACACCCACCCTCCCTTACTCTTTATATACTACAAACAATGTTCCATTCACCCACTCTCCCTTACCCTTTATATACTACAAACAAGGTTCCATTCACCCACCCTCCCTTACTCTTTATATACTACAAACAAGGTTCCATTCACCCACCCACCCTTACCCTTTATATACTACAAACAAGGTTCCATTCATCCACCCTCCCTTACTCTTTATATACTACAAACAAGGTTCCATTCACCCACCCTCCCTTACCCTTTATATACTACAAACAAGGTTCCATACACCCACCCTCCCTTACCCTTTATATACTACAAGCAAGGTTCCATTCACCCACCCTCCCTTACTCTTTATATACTACAAACAAGGTTCCATACACCCACCCTCCCTTACCCTTTATATACTACAAACAAGGTTCCATACACCCACCCTCCCTTACCCTTTATATACTACAAGCAAGGTTCCATACACCCATCCTCCCTTACCCTTTATATGCTACAAACAAGGTTCCATACACCCACCCTCCCTTACCCTTTATATACTACAAGCAAGGTTCCATTCACCCACCCTCCCTTACTCTTTATATACTACAAACAAGGTTCCATACACCCACCCTCCCTTACCCTTTATATACTACAAACAAGGTTCCATACACCCACCCTCCCTTACCCTTTATATACTACAAGCAAGGTTCCATACACCCATCCTCCCTTACCCTTTATATGCTACAAACAAGGTTCCATTCACCCACCCTCCCTTACCCTTTATATTTTTTAACAAGGATCTTTGATGTGCTTGGTGTCTTCTGTCTAATTCCAGCATCAAGAGACTCAAACTCTAACTATATCACACTTACAGAGGAAACATGGCTGATGTTAGGGGAAAATGCAAGGAACATGATATCGTTACATCGAAGGAAACATTTGAAATTCTACCGCATTAAAATATGTAGATATTTTTGGATGCGCTAAGTGATTTTTACAAACGTTCATTATCTAAATTCATGTTAGAAGTTACCACGGATAAAATTACTCTCATTTGACTGCACCCGGTGTTTTAAGATAAAGAGGAAGTCTGCGGTATTATCTGGAGAGATACATTACATGTTTTCCGATACATATCTCCCATACATGACAATAGGCGGGTTTGGTATCCCGAAGATGCAAACGATCCGATGTACTTGATTTAGTCCAATATGTATGTTATCTATGAGGCAAACTATTAACAATATTTACCAATATATGGGTACTATAAAACGCTTTTACTAATTCCACTTTATTTTATTTATATTATATTATAAGAAGCAGATATAGATGTTGATTTGTCATCTCTGTAAACATCATTTAACGTCACGAATTTCAATAACTATCGTTTCCATCGCTTTCCTACGTTGTCCGGTTGGGCCAGATACAATGTCGCGACACCCGACAATGACAATGCGACATTGTATCTGGCCCCAACCAGACACCGTACTTTCCTGATTTTCCCTAGAGGTTTTCAGGTTTTAGTGCGGGGAGCTGTTCGGACTACAGTTGGCATTTCAACATTATCAACACGGTCAATAGTTGGCATCTAGCATTGACAGCTGGTACGGGAATTGCCAGCACGATTGCCAGATTCTCAGTCAGTCTTTCTATGTTTTTATGAATCCCACTTTTGGTAATAATACACAATACAATACAGTTCGCTGTTTAGTCTTGATATGAAGATAAACCATACCTGAACTAATGAACGAAAGAACTAACGGAAAGAACGATCGGACGGACGGCCGGCCGGTCGGAAGGCCGTACGAACGAACGAATGAACAAGGAAGGAAGGAAGGAAGTAAGGAAAAAAAGGAAGGAGGGAGGGAGGTGAGTGAGTGAGTGAGTGAGTGAGTGAGTGAGTGAGTGAGTGAGTTAGTGAGTGATATGTAAGTCAGTAAGTAAGGAAGGTGAGTGAGTGAGCGAGCGAGTAAGTGAGTGAGTGAAGGAGGAGTGAGTGATTGAGTGAGTGAGTGAGTGAGTGAGTGAGTGAGTGAGTGAGTGAGTGAGTGAGTGAGTGAGTGAGTGAGTGAGTGAGTGAGTGAGTGAGTGAGTGAGTGAGTGAGTGAGTGAGTGAGTGAGTGAGTGAGTGAGTGAGTGAGTGAGTGAGTGAGTGAGGGAGGGAGGGTTTAATGAGAAATGTGCCATTTGTATGTTTGACTCAAGCATGCATATTTATATTACAACATACTCTTCTCAATGTATTTAATTGTATCCTGTATTGTATTGGCGAAAAACAGTGTAATGTGTGCCGAATGATTTTTTTTAATTTAAATGAAGTATCCACCTGAAGGCCTTCACTCCTTTGGTTATTATAGTAGGTATAGTGGCACATATTAACACATTAATACACAATTCAATCCAAATTCTATCTCCGGCGGTTTGTGGTGTGGGATCACGTGGTTTCAAAACGTCTCGACTTCAGTACAATACGCGTGTTCATGCACTATATCAATGAGAGCGGACTTTGTACGTTAATCCATGGAACATAGTGTGTCGGTGAATGATATATAGTTTATTCGTAACTTCCGCCTCCGTTTCCGGAATTTTCAAGTTTACGAAACCGACTCAAAAGAAAACATTTCGGAAAAGGGGTTGGATTACACGGAAAAAAATTTGGAACAATCACCAGCAAACAAAAAACCCCTAAAACCCTGTTTTTATTCAATAAATGTAGCGTCATATGATATCAATTGTATTATCGTTCTCTTAGTTGTATTTAAGCTAAAATCGACCAAAGACAAACTCATTCCACTAAATGAAACTAATCAATAAAACTGACCCATGTTGATTCTAATTAATGAAATGTAAGTAATAAAATATGGGATCGTTTCACTTTCACGCACTTGAATCTTGCATAACCCGTTGCAAGATCAAAATATAAAATTCAATCCTTAAAAAACATATTGATAGATCTACATATAATTTAATTCAACTACAACTAGTAATACACATAGTAGAATAGAGCTAGACATAGCTGCCGGATTTCCTATGCATCCTTCCCCTCTCTCTGGGGCGGCTCGATGTCACATATAATGCGTTGATAAGCTGTTAAACAATAATTACAAAACGAGTTGCTTACCCATAACTTCGTCAACCTCCTCTTCTTGTGGTCTGTCATCCATTGTTATATCATATTTATCGATTAAGCACGCACACTAAATACATCTCGTCTGTTCTCCTGCCTTATGATCAACAAGTTAGCTTTACTGTTACAATACATGCTTACTCTAACTTTGATAACCGAAGTTTACTATATTCGGAAAATAGAGTCACGCGATCTATACGACGACTCATGTTACCATGCATAGACTACATAGCAAGGTTAAAACTACACAATCTATGCATTTCTTATTAATAGATATTAATGATTTCGTGGATATCATGACTTGATTTGTAACTTTAAAATTAAGGAAATTGTCGATACATGAAATAGCTCTCAGGATTCGATATTGATTGATTTGATCTTTTTTATTTTCCTTCCAATCGGAGAGCATACATATAACAAATAAAGACAAGATATTTATAAATACAAAATGAACACATATACAAAGCATTAAACATAATCAAGAGTATTTATAAAACAATAATGACTACATTCTTTGTACATTATTTACACTAGCAACTATCAATTATCAAAATATACCGAGGACTTGAGGCACATAGCCTTTAGTAGTATAGAAAGGGGTGGGGGGGGGGGGGTGGGGGGGGGAGGTATTTTACTTGTCTACACTTTGATATATTGTATCTCCGCTTTTATCATTTCTAACTTAATGTAGTACATGTTGAAACTCATCAATAACAAAGACTTCTTCAGTCCATTTAGGCGTAAAAACACTTTCTCAAAGGTCCTTTTATATTTACTGATTTTAACCTTGTCTCCTATTTGAAACTTAGGTAAAGCTTTGTTATTTTTTCATCTTAATATACCTGTTGAAATACACATTTCCTTCATTATTTTCCGCGTTTTCTTCTGTCGATGTCATTTTAATACTACCATGTTTTGTATTATTATATTATCAAACATGCATGCAACACGTCTAAATATGTATTTGTATTGTTTTCTGTAAAATATTTCCACAAAATATATCTTTAACGGCATTTGTTTCGTTTTTTGTAAACCGAAACGGAAGGTAGAGACATAGTTAGACATAGTGAGACACAGTGATGGTTGCGGAGCTACTTTCCTCAATCGATAAAGCCTATCCAGCGGTTATTCCAGACGCGGACCCGCATTTACGTACCGTACAGTCACGCCCGTTCAGTTACATTAAAAGAGACCCTGGTACGTACCCTATGACATATTGAAAGTGAAACTACTAGTTAAGAGAGCCACATTAGTTTACTGGTTACGACACGCCTACTAGTTATGGCACGTCTACTGGTTATGACACTCCTACTAGTAATGCCACGTTTACAGGTTATGACACTCCTACTAGTTATGACATTTCTACTTGTTATGACACTCCTACTAGTTATGACACTCCTACTAGTTATGACACTCCTACTGGTTATGACACTCCTACTAGTTATGATATACTGGTTATGACACTCTGGTTATGACACTCCTATTAGTTATGACATACTGGTTATGACACTCCTACTGGTTAAGACACTCCTACTGGTTATGACACTCCTACTGGTTAAGACAATCCTACTGGTTATCCCACTCCTACTGGTTATGACACTCCTACTGGTTATGATACGCTTACTGGTTATGACACTCCTACTGGTTAAGAATCTCCTACTGGTTATGACACTCCTACTGGTTATGACACTTTTACTGGTTATGACACTTCTACTGGTTAAGACACTCCTACTGGTTATTACACTCCTACTGGTTATGATACGCTTACTGGTTATGACAAACCTACTGGTTATGACACTCCTACTGGTTATGACACGCTTACTGGTTATGACACTCCTACTGGTTATGACACTCCTACTGGTTATGACACTCCTACTGGTTATGAAACGTTTACTGGTTATGACACTCCTACTGGTTATGACACTACTACTGGTTAAGACACTCCTACTGGTTATGACACGCTTACTGGTTATGACACTCTTACTTATTGGGCATGTTATAGCCAGGGTGGACCATGTAGGGGCACCTTTCGTACACCAATCTAAACTAGCAGTTTTAAGACACGTGTTATAGAATCACTAAAATCAGAGACATCGGGGTTCCCGATCCCCTTCCTCTTTAGGTAGATCAAAGTGTATTTGGTCGTGTCCTTAATTACTTCACTTACTTACGTACTTAATTACTGTCTGTCTGTCTGACTGACTGACTGACTGACTGATTTTGACTGACTGACTGACTGACTGACTGACTGATTTTGACTGACTGACTGACTGACTGATTGACTGACTGACTGACACTTCCTTCCTTCCTTCCTTCCTTCCTTCCTTCCTTCCTTCCTTCCTTCCTTCCTTCCTTCCTTCCTTCCTTCCTTCCTTCCTTCCTTCCTTCCTTCCTTCCTTCTCACTCACTCACTCACTCACTCACTCACTCACTCACTCACTCACTCACTCACTCACTCACTCACTCACTCACTCACTCACTCACTCACTCACTCACTCACTCGATCACTCCTCACTCGATCACTCCTCACTCACTCACTTACTCGCTCGCTCACTCACTCACCTTCCTTACTTACTGACTTACATATCACTCACTCACTCACTCACTCACTCACTCACTCACTCACTCACTCACTCACTCACTCACTCACACACTCACTCACTCACTCAGGGTATGAGATATAGTTTTCCGCATAACTAGATAAAGGTTATATTGTGTCGAGTGTCTACATTTCTACCTTCTGTTTGATTTCATGGAAGTGTTCTAAATTATAGTATTTGACCTATATACATGAATAATATCGATATTTTTGATTTAAGTTGTCATATATAGAAAACTATAGATAGCATATGGATCGATACGTGGAACGTACGTGTAAGTTCAATTTTGGTTACTTTATTAGACTTAATAATATATCCATATCATGACAATGATTTATATGTTATTTTATAGCTTACAAGTGGAAACTCATAATCTAGTAGCCTATTGTTAATAAACTACTGTTACTACTACTGCTGCTGTTGCTACTACTGCTGCTACTACTGCTACTACTGTCTGTTACTTCTACTGCTGATGTTGCTACTACTGCTACTACTGTTACTACAACTGATGCTACTGCTACTACTGCTGATACTGTTGCTACTACTGCTGCTGTTGCTACTACTGCTGCTACTACTGCTGTTGCTACTACTGCTGCTATTACTGCTACTACTGTCTGTTACTACTACTGCTGCTGTTGCTACTACTGCTACTACTGTTACTACTACTGATGCTACTGCTACTACTGCTGATACTTTTAATACTACTGCTGCTGTTGCTACTACTGCTGCTACTACTACTGCTTCTACTGTTACTACTACTGCTGCTGTTGCTACTACTGCTGATACTCAAAAAATATAATCTTGCGTAAGTGCGTTTCAATAAAACCAACGTACGCAAAATCGTAAGTTATGCAAACAAACTGACTTAAGTTTTTGCGTAAGTACTCTCTAGCGTCGAAGGTAAGTACAATTGGCGCGCCTCGCTGTCGCATAGGCATCCGCAAGACCGGATTACCAGAAGATGGTAGATTGGTCGGGCATGTTTTCTTTGACAATGAATCAATTGTAGTTTTAAATTATAGAGTCATTACATTTGGCAGGATACACTCTATTGTGTCCCCAAATTGTTACCACTACCAGTACCAGTGCAAACTATGCCCAGGCCAGCCTCAGCAAAAGTATTGTTGGCGTGCAGTACTCTGACCATACATGTCATTTCTTGTATACATCGGGGATGGAAAGTATTTTCTTGCATATCGGAGAAGACTATCCACGTTTTTCATGGGAGATGGAAAGTCCCCATAAAGATAAAATCTGATCGTTAAAGTCTTATCTTTATGGATAAAGATAAAAGTCACGCGCGCATCAATATCCGGCGCACGAACATCCGGTATCCGGTATGCGGGACATGCAAAACATTAGTAGCTGGCGGCGTCAAAGCACAAAATGTCTCTGATATGCAAAAAAAATAATCTATCATGGGTATTCGGTTCAGAAAGAGAATTCCAACCCTCGGTATAAGTGTTTTAATCGGAACCTCGGCAGAGCCATGGTTCCGATAAAAACACTTATACCTCGGTCTATGCCATGACAGATTCTTATAAACTTACACATTGGGG
Source organism: Cyrtodaria siliqua (assembly GCA_037043455.1). Taxonomy (NCBI): domain Eukaryota; kingdom Metazoa; phylum Mollusca; class Bivalvia; order Adapedonta; family Hiatellidae; genus Cyrtodaria; species Cyrtodaria siliqua. The sequence continues at coordinate 43,684 of JAWPHD010006268.1, read as the reverse complement.
AAGATAAAAGTCATAAACGCCACGAGCTTGGTTGTTATTATTTGTGATGTTATCAAAGTATAACACGTCAATGATCAGCCACAAATTGTATTAAACCGCGTAGTGTAGCGGAAAAAACACCAGTACTTAATAATTACGAACCTCTATATTGTTTTTTTTATTTAGATCTATAAGCTCTTAAATGACATTTACACTTATTTTACGTTATCAAATGCTTTAAAAAAAAACTTAAATGTATGAACATATTTTATTAAACATCACTTATAGCGGAGATCTAAGAAATGGTTTCTTACAGAATCTCACAGATTTTAGACAAATCTACGTTAACAAATTCTTAAATCTCCCAGATTATGTCTTCAAAAGTATCACATGTACATGTATGGCTCCAACCCATAATTTTCAAGGTGAGTAGGTAGGTTGCTGATTTTTTTTTATTAGAATCATAGACCATTAGAATCATAGACCTAGATTTATATGATGATTGATCCATGATAGAATCTACCGGAATGGATCGCGAGAGAATATTGGCAGTTTGGCACAGTGAAAAAATAAATATGTGTGTATGAGTCGGTATGAGAACTGCAAACCAACACTTTTTTAAGGATGATCTAAGAGGTTATTTCAGTATACCTGTACCCGGTTACACAACATGTATTGTAATGGGTAAAACGTGTTCTTTGTTTCATTCAATGTTCCATTATGCTAAATGTCTTAAAAATATAAAATGATTTATGAAGCGTCAAGAAATTGCAGCACAGCTGATGGAAAAAATGTTGGACAATTCTGACATATTATTAATATTTCAAGGGTCAAGCTAGTAGGAAATGAAAGCTCAGCGAAGTGGGAAATGTGATTGCATAAAATTCACAACTATTTGTATTGGCTTAATAAAATTGGATGGATGATTTATATATGTCGTCACTTTTTATTTAAATATGTGATATAGCTGGGCCTGGTGTTTCATTTCAAATCAAAGTTTTCTTAAATTTCGACAGACATGTCAGACATGTTTTAATAATTTAGTTTTGAGTGGTCATATTTAATATGCATATCATTATCAGAGAGGTTTTAGGCGTTTGTGATATAAATTGTTGTTATACACCTCGCTGCGCTCGGCATTTACTTGTTTGGCGTTCATAACACCATTCATACTATTTGTCATAAGTTATAAAATATGAATTTGTAAGGGATTTGGGTCCTCGCTTGTGTGATATACGATATTTGTTTTTAATGTTCGGGGCCATCGCTTCGTGCGAAGCTTACACTGCGGATGCGCCTTTCTAGTTCATAGAGTGTTTGCAAGGCATGTTTAATTTATACTAATGGACAGAGTTTACCACTAAAAATTATCAGCAATTATAAGCAGTATGAAATGAATCAGAGACATAGATCTATATCCTTTTTATATCTCTAGATTAATAAACATAAAAGAATGCAATTGTTTAACAATCACTCGCAGATAAAGCGTACTATTATGAAAGGTATGGTTGAAAAAAACTCGGCTGAGAGTTCGCCTGCTAGACAGTAGAGTAGTCAACTGAAAAAATGTGATATTGTGACCGCGTTGTTTTGTTATGTACACTCTACTATATTCTGTAACATGCAGTTCCCTTTGGAAATGTCAACAAAGATCAACCACGGAATAGAAGAACGGGGCGACTCGTGACTTTGGGCTTCGTTTTAATATAAATGCATATAAATACTTTTCTACCAGATATAACGATTTATTTACCACATATAATTAAAGATGCACTGCACATTATGAAAGATCTACCACATATGAAGGGAAATGCACTGCATGTATTAATCGGCAACATCACAAGACACTCATAGCGTTCCATACATGCATATGTATATGCATATACATGTACGATGCACTCTGAATAACCGCTTACATCAACAACATTTACGCTTATAAAAGAAATTAGTACGGTGTTTATGTATCGAACACTGATAGATTATAAAAATTCAAAGTTATAGTTCGTGTGACGTGTTAGAATTAATTCATTAGTCGTTTGATATTTAATGAGAATGAAGCATATGTATAAGACTATGCGTAGATCAGCACATTTCTCATGTTTAAGCCACTACTTCAGTTAAAGGGCTTGATTATATTGTGTTGTCTTAGACGAAGTAATCGAACCGACCGACCCGTGTGTATTGATAACATTCTTTACAGTTCGGAAATCTTTATATACGGTGTTATAGTCAGACGGAGTAATATATTTCAAATTCAATAGAATGATATAATAATTAGCTACTCACTAATCGTGTCAATAAAGTTAGATATGAACGGTAACAATGAAACCACATGTCAACACCATATGCTACAAGCGACGATATTATACATTAGTGTTGTGCTCGACATTATTAAATATGGAATGTTTAGCTTGAATATGGTTTTGTTTATATTGAAACGTATATCCTAAATCCTTGAATCGTGGCATCTCCTACATTTAAAGAAAGCGAACAAATCCTGAATATATCTATCCCAGCCTAGCATCATCAGCTTATGATACACACTAGTTGTTGTCTTTAAAAGGACATGTTTTATATGGACTGTGAAGAGACGTCCCAAAGCGGATTTTCGTTCGCTTCTTTTTTCTGTATAATACCCCTTGAAACAAACTCCAGCCAACTTGAATGATGTTGAGTCTGTCTACAAGTGCAGTCTTTGAACCTTTTTGACAACTCAATGCTAATAACGATGCATTTTAAACGGATAACAACCACCCCAAAAGAACCCCAACCACACAACTATACTAATACACTGAAGTTTAACATTGTCCTTGTGAAATACGATGTGGTGAAAATGCTTAAAAATGTTTAAAAGTATCCCCGTTCTACTAATCAGTAGTACTGTTGTTGTACTTGTCCTTCGAGATACAACGAGCCCCATCTGTGTGGCTTTGAAGTAGAATAAAGTTTATGCCAGTGCTAGGGGCGTGTGAGGTGATTCTTGTTACATTATCTCTCATGAACACACTCAATAAAACCGAGTGGGCTACTTTATTCTTCTGGTTGTATTTGCTTCTAAAGGATCTCCCTTATCACTATATATTACCCTTTTTACGCAGATATCAGGATTTTTTAATTTAATTTATCAAAGTTTGTGTTGGAAGTACCTAATTAAATACAGTCCGTCCATACGCTATAGTTATAACGGGGTTATAATAAATTATTATCTACTAACTTCCGCCATCTAGAATGCAATATAATAGAAATATATTTTTTATAAAAAATCTACCCTTTAAGGCCGCTTTCATTACGTGGTCCGAGTATTAACTTCCAGACCTCATCCAACCCAAGAAGCGAAAAACGGGGTTGGCTGGGGTATTAAATAAAACCTTAATTTCGGCTTAAAATGTTTGCATATTGTAAAATTAAACATTTAATAGGTAATTTTAAACATATTATCATATTTTTCTTCAGTAAAACTGATTTGAAACGTTTTTCTTGTCGAAGTATCCGTTATAAAGTCCTTCTAATATAAACTTTCACATCGCTTGATGGAATTAAGGCGGGACCACGTAATGCCCCTCCCACTATAATTATATATGCAAAATACAGGAAACAGAGTCCTTTATTACATGTAAGCAGAGTAACATGAATAATACGGAAATCAAGACTATGACTAGTTTGAAATGTAATATATCCTGTTCGGTCGTTGAAATTAATTTTCCTTTTGTTTCTGTTTGTTTAAGATGATCACTTAAAATGCAATCAGCGCACAACAGTATGTAACATTCAGCTGGATACCGCAAGCTGGACAACAAAGACAATCATTTACATGGATATGACAAAATGACGAACATGTTCAGTTAAAGATCACGGGTAATATTCTTCTCTTAACCCACTAAAGCAAACATACTTAAGCAAGCCTTTCTGACAAGGTGCCTCGGTCAACATTTTGTACGTAAATTTTCTGGAAAACCACGTGGCACATTTTGAACAAATATCTGGAAATAAATTAACTAAAATCAAAACACTCCCTATCCATCAGTTGGTAGATTTCACATACAAAAACATGTATAACCCAGTTGTGGAGTCAGTTGTGGAGTCATATGTTCAAATAATATAACTATAACTTATATTAGTGTTGTTCTACCACATTTTGTTTAAATGACTTTTCAATATGTTTGGGTTTAAATTCAAGCCACTGTTGGAGACTGTGAGAGGTGTTGCATCTTGCATCTTTAACTCTCATAACAGACTCAATAAAACCGAGTGTTTTTCATTGCCGTCATTGAAGTCACAAAAATGGATAAAATATGTGTATTTTGCAGAACGTGATCATTACAGCACGTGCTATGGCATCCAGTATGGAGAGACCTATAAAGGGTAATTATAGCAAATACAGCAAACTTGGCATTATTTTGTCCAAATGCTGTCCAATGTTGCTAAGGGAACATGTCATTCAAAATGTACAATCAAGTACGCCTCCTAATTTTGTACCTACTCCTTGGACCTTAGACGACTTCCTCTATAAAAACAAGAATGCAATTTATACAACTTCCAGAGGTGGTAAACGCACACTCTTCCCAGATCAAGAAGCCATTCTGTTTCCTGGACGTAATAAACACACCGATATTGAAGAGTGGGACCTAACTCTACTCAGCCTGGTTTTGCTTGAAATTTGCAACCCATCGGCACAACTAAGAGATGATATTCACCACATGAAGAAGATGAGAAACAAACTGTTTCACGGAAACCCTGACAAATTTGAGGAGGATGACAAGTACAACAGATACCTAAATAAATCGAAAATTACTATCCAAAGAGGTTTAAAAGAATTAAATGATGAAACCTTCACCAACACAATGAACAAGCTTGTAAACGACATCGAAAGTGGTAGGCTAACAATGGATGACCCCTTTAGAGAACTTAGAGAATGGCTCGAAACAGAAATGTTGCAGGGGAATTTCAATGGACTACCACAAGGTAACATAGTTTCAGTTATTGTATTTCACTGCTATCTTCCTATAAATACGTTAAGACAGTATTTAAAAAATCTCTGTTACGACGTTAATACAATATTAACATTCTTGCATTTTGGAACAGTGAGAAAAATATGAAAACGATTTTACGTCTTTTAGTTTTATAAAGAAACACTCTTATTGCACGGATATTTCATAATAACTGTGAACATTTGCAAACTTATGGTACCAGAAACGTAAACAATAATTTCATTGTAACGGTATGCTACTATTGATATTAAATGTTGATGGTGAACTTTATGGTTTCTGAACTTGTATGTATAGATACGATTTAAAAAGTGTGTTTGTGTTTTGTTCAAGATGATCAGACAAATTAAAAAGAAAAATGTGGGGCCATTTCTGGAAACGGAATGTTTGAAGAAATTAACTGTTCGTGTTGACAAGTGTGTTGTACAAAAGGCTAAAACTTTGTGTGTTATATATGTAATTCATTCTTATTCAGGGTATCAGGAAGTATTAGATCAAATAAAAACCCTCGAAAACAAGTTGTTTGGTGATCAACCCGGAATCCTGATACCAGGTGTGTTTATTTTGTGTTTGAGCCTCACTGGCGCTACATACATGTAGTCACTTCGTTGCGTCCGAAGGTAGTCTCATCCCTCGAAAAGAGACGTAAATCAGACGGTATTGTGCACGTTAAATAACCATAGGAATACATTCCATAGTAAGCGTAGGGCAAACAACAACATTAACGATGTGTTGACGAGCCGTTAAACGACACTTAAAGCATGGTTTATTATTTGCCTTGCGAGTTTTGTTAAAATGTTGTATCGGTCGTGAATACTCAGTCATATTATGTATTTATTATACTAAGTAAAGATACAGGCTTGCCTTAATGCAATTCCACGTTTCATTTAGATACACTACCTGGGACCTAAGAAAAACTGATGTTATGTAAGGAGCGTTAAACACATGTTTCTGATTAGTTTTCTTGGTGGGAGGGGAAAACGTGTTTGGTCGGGTCTAAATCGGAAGTTCTGCCATTTTACTGGAAACAAAACATTGGCTCGTTAAAAGTAGCTATAGAAGTTCAAGAGGAAATGTACCATACACCGATCACAGACAACCAAGATTATTGGGAGTTTTGCATTTAATATTGAGACACATACACTGTATATACCCAAACTAATACGAGTAGACATCATTCAAACCCGTTATATAGTACCTACAGACATTTAAAAAAAGTTGATAAACGACTGTTTGACTGTTTTAAATTTGTTATGGTTATGTACTGACGTTTTAATAAAAACAACGATAATCCCAAGTTAAAGTATAAGCTACTTGTAAAATTGATGTCTTATATTCAAAATGTATTCAATTATGTATTTTATAGTTTTAAAAAGTAATATATTCAATGTAGTTTGGCCATTCTTTTATTACAGACACAGACGTAGTATTGGTTGTTCAAAACTGCAACAGGGAAACTTCGGCAGTTATATCTAGAATGCTTATAGGAATTACAGATCCAAAACTACAACAAGCCTTCCCAAATTTATCAAAGGAAGACATTGATAAAATCAAGGAAATTTTCGAGGAAGGCATGAGCAAACTTTTGTCGGGTGGCAGATTGCTTGAAAGCAAAGACGTAGGATGTGTTATCATACGAATTAGATGTCCGTCAGTGACAAGTTTGAGTGACTTATGGATGCAGTGTGCCCAGGGTGAAGTAACGTCGTACTTTTACCCAGTCCAGTGCTTTATCAGAAAACTGGAGGGTTGTGAAGATGTAACTATTACAGCCGTGGTGTCAGAACATGAGGTCATGCAATGCATGGACACATTTGGTAAGCTTTTAAATTGTTCATACTTTATATGTTTAGGTAATATTTCGTAACAAATTATGTGTACATTTTTACATGTAAGGTATCTCAAACAAAAGGACATCTATTTTGGCTAATGGATGTTACTGGTCATGTTATTTCAACTAATGGATGTTACTGGTCCGCCATGAAACAGCTATTTGTTATCATAGACATTGCCTCTATTAAACTCAATTATTATTATATCGAACACTTTGTATTGTGCTCTGCCCATAATGTATTATTAACTTTCTAACACTGCGGATACCTTTTAAATTAAAAAAACTACACTACTATAAACAAATGTCACAAATTGTACAAACGTTTTAATGTCTTTATTGTAACGTTAATTGCATTATTGTAAGTTTGATTTTCAGAGAAATAATTCAAGCCATAAATAACAAAAGAAGTTATGTATCTGTATACAGGTTGCTTGCATTTTTGTTTTAGTGTCTGAGATGTCTTCATATGTTAAAGACGAGCGTGCCCATTTAACATATACCCAAGATGACGAATCACGTGAGCTTATGGCAACGACCTCTGATATTATAGCCAGTGCCTCCATTATAGGAAACCCTTATAATAATAGCCGTCAGGAAGATGAAAATACTGGTACAAAAATCAAAATCAACATTCAGCCAAGGTCGTTAGATCAGCTAAAACACGTTGTACACATCTGTAAGTCTGGAGAGTTGAACAGAGACATGACGAAAGTTAGCGAAGCCATACAGGACATATTAGATACTGATCTAACTATTCAAGCCGAGTTTGATGAGGAACAAATGACTTCAGCACTGCTAAGTAGTAAATCAATATTAGGATGTTTTTAGATAGTGTAGCTTTTGTAATATTTTTAAACGTATACAATTAAATCATATTTTTTTTTGTGAATATACACAGTAACTTTGAGATATGAGCATGATTAGTAACTGTCGTACTTATACTTTTATTAAGCATTTATTTTAGAGCCTACCTTGTAGATGTCTATTTATTAAAAAACGTATACAATTTTCAAGTGGCTAATTTTGTTATTAATGTTACTTAAACATCTTTCGTCTCTATCTTGTTTATAGAAACTGAAGATAACAATCAAAAACGACAAAACATGGCGGAGAACGAACCCCAGCCTGGGACAACGGGTCAGTATTAAATATATGTGTTGATATTAAATCGTCTGCTCTGAGGTCACATATTCTAGTAGAGCGTGCGAACGCTGTAGTACAGCGTGCGAACGCTCTAGCTACAGAGTGCGAACGATCTAGTTGAGCGTGCGAACGCTGTAGTACAGCGTGCGAACGCTCTAGCTACAGTGTGCGCACGCTCTACTGCAGCAGAGCGTTCGCACGCTGTAGCTAGAGCGTTCGCACGCTGTAGTAGAGCGTTCGCTCTAGTAGAAAGTATGTTCTAATGCTCAATTTTTTTAAAACTTGTATATGACAAGGTCCTATGACATTTCTTTCAAAACAAGTAAAAAAATATATAGGTTACCAGGCTTCTACTGATTTTTTATTATAAATTCTTTAATTACACCCATTTTGGAGTTATTTTGACATTTTCAATGTCAAATACTGTACACACAATATTGACATGGAGATCGAAAATAAATTAGCTCAGTATCTACTTTTATATATGTTTTCCACTATTGAAAAACAAAAATCTATAGCAAAATGATAAATTCTACTCAGAGCTACTCATACCCCCCTATTTTGTTGACAACAAAAAAATGATCACAAATAACGGAAAAAATATGGAAAAAAAAAAGTTTAAAATTTGATATGTTACCATCTTAAATTCTACGTTATATCCATATCTAATAGAATGTAAAAAATTAAAACCAATTATGTTGTCAAATAAAACTATGATTTAAAAAATAAAATGTTTAGACTTGAAGATGTTATAATAGTTTACCAGTCAGAATAAACCCCAAAACGGTTTTGTAGTATACTTTTCCGTTATTGGCGGATTAGTTTCTTTAATAAGGAGCCCCGCAGGTGACAAGCAGAAAAAATAATTTAAAGCGTTCGCACGCTCTACTACAGCGTTCGCACGCACTAGTAGATCGTGCGAACCCTGTAGTAGAGCGTTCGCACGCTGTAGCTAGAGCGTTCACACGCTGTAATAGAGCGTTCGCACGTTCTAGTAGAGCGTTCGAACGCTGTAGCTAGAGCGTTCGCACGCTGTAGCAGAGCGTGCGACAGAAAGATAGTGACATAATTACAAAGATCATGGTATTAAAGAAACTAACCCGCCAATAACGGCAAAAGTACACTACAAAACCGTTTACCAAAACTATCCAGGTGTCCAGGTCACATATTGAGTTATATTTGCCGATTAAAAGTATAGATCATTCAAGGTTTCTTAAGATAATCGTGATTACATATGCGTAAAATGAATTATGCATACTCTTAAATCGACGCTCCAGTATTTGGTTATTATAATTACTATATTAGTAAATTGATAATTATAATGCCCCCGCCGTTGGTTGCTGTAAGTGAGATACAAAGGGTGACCAGTGTCCGTCCGTACGTCGTGAAATGTTTTCCTTTAAATCACTTTTTCCGACATCGGCGGTGGCGGCGATGGCGACGCGTCAGCCTTTGAGTACAGTTTAATGTTTTTTTGAAGGTATAGGTCTCAAATACAAGACAAGATAGTACCGACGAACGCACTGACGGACGGACGGACGGACTGACTGACAGTGTGACTACTATATTCGGGGGGCATAACACGAAAAAAATATGCCTCCTGTCAGATTTGAACCCACGACCCCTGGGGCTCCCAGTGTACAATACCCAATATTTAAAATATTACATAATTCGAAATTCGGAATTCGGAATTATGAAGTAAAATAAAATTAGTCAAATGGGCCGTCGTAGATACGAGTACAGTTATACTGTTATGCTAAGTTAATACATCATGGTGGACCTGAAAGAACTTAATGAATTATATTTCAATATAGGTTTGTCTTAAAGACATACTGAGTGTTCTTGCATTTGAACACAATGCTATTATCAGTTTACGGCTACTAGAACGCGAACGCTCTAGCTACAACGCTCTAGCTACAGCGTGCGAACGCTTCGCTTCGCACGCTGTACTACAGCATTCGCACGCTCTACTAAAGCGTGCGTACGCTTTAAATTATTTGTTCTGCATGTCACCTGCGGGGCTCCGTACTTTAATACCATGATCATTGTAATTATGTCACTATTTTTCCGTCGCACGCTCTAATACAGCGTGTGAACGCTCTACTACAGCGTGCGAACGCTTTAGCTACAGCGTGCGAACGCTCTACTACAGCGTTTGCACACTGTAGCCTGAGCGTTCGCACAATCTAGCGTTCGCACGCTGTAGTAGATTGTGCGAACGCTATAACTTTTTTTTTTGCATGTCACCTGCGGGGCTCCGTAATATTTCACACATGTGAAAACATAATATTTTCACTCAAAATAACGTCATGCAGCTGTTGACGTTGTTTACGTTGTTGACTTTATTGACGTCATTGGTTTGGCGCATTATAATTTGTCTGCATATTTTTCCAGGTTGTGAGTATATAATAAATAACGCCGGTTTGTCGTGAATATAGAATTTATATTCATCTCGAAGTGAGAAAACTCACATATGTTCACGAGGGCTTTAGCACGAGTGAACATATGTGAGTTTTCTCACTTCGAGATAATAATGCATCCTATATTCACGACAAACCAACAAATATCCTTTATATTTTATTCACAATATAACATCAATATTAATTTTAGTCTAGATGTTTCAGTAATACATTTATAACTTTATAATGGTTGTTTTATCTACTTTATGAAGTTGTAATGAAAAGAATCAATTGTTTTCATGCTCTTAAAGTTGTCTGACAAGCTGGTCCAGAATATATAACACTTTGCTTGAATATTTCTTTAATATGGTTTACTGTGTTGAAATTTTGAATTTTGGGTTGTTATATCAGTCATTCAATGGTCGCACATTTTGTTTTACCACGTAAGCTAGAATTACACTTAATAATAAAACACTATTTAACTTTGTTTTAATTAATACGCCTGAAAAGTTTCAATTGAACCAGGTCCAAATGTACATTTGATTCAGTTACTACGTCATTCTGCAAACTATCTACCATTTTAAACAGTCAACGATCATTGATCATTCAGTCTTTTTGTAAACATACCTTTGAAGGCGTGACATATCAAATGGCAACTATCGATCCGATATGCAGAATGTATATTATATATGGGGCGGTTATTCCTGCCAAAATTGATTTATTTTCTAACTTCAAAACTAACGTATTTTTATTTACAACTAAAGACTGCATTTTCAATATTATATAATTAATATTCTTTTTATAAAACACTGTTCACGCAAATGCTGAAATCATGAATAGGAAGTGCAGAGCACTAATACCGTAACTCTATCTTCATTCAAATTAGAGTTATTGCCTTTTGTAATGTTATACTAATAATTCTTGTCCGGAGCATAACTCAAAAGGCACTAATGGGACTGTAAATTGAATAATGCTGGGTGATACACGGTCATATCAATTTTGTTGTTGATGTAGTTGGTGCAACTATAAAATCCAAATCAATTCAATTGTTTATGTAGAATGTTTATTTATCGAGTCCGCTCTATGTCATACAACATTTGATCATTATGTTTGAAATGAATACGTTTTAAAATGTAAATTGCATTTGTTCAACAAGGAAAATAATCTTTACAAACTTACCGAAAATACTATAAGCAAACTTACCGAAAACATTATAAGCTAAACACTATAAAGTTAGAATAGATTATTGCTTATATCTCAGTGTGTTGATCGTAATTTGAGATTTAATTTTGTATTCAGTGTTTTCTGATCTACGGTTGATCACGCTACGATATAATGTATGATTACAATGTACTTGGCGGCATTTCAAGGGCGACTTTAACCGGAGGACAAGGTGTTTCAGATCACCGCTCTGAAATAAAAAAAAATGAATAAAAAAATGAATAAAAAATAAAATAAAAATAATAATAATAATAATAAAATAATAATAATAATAATAATAATAATAATAATAAAATAATAATAATAATAAGAAGAAGAATAATAATAAAATAATAATAATAATAATACGAGGAAACAAAATGGTTCGATATATTTGACCTTCTGTTGAAAACTCTTAGATTCGGCCCTGCATTACATCTAGTTTTTTTTTAAAACCTACTTTTTATTTGGTTTAAGTTATAAAACAACTACTATCTGTCATCTTATTATTCTTATAACATTATTGAAGACGAATGCAAACACTGTACACTATTTAATTGCATATACATGATACTATGGGTGGGATATTATACTATTGAGTATGTTATATGTCGTCTCTCCAAAAGAAAAATATGTATTTGATTATTCCCACACTCATTCTTCCTTCAAAAGTATTTAAAACGCATTGACGAGGAGCCTTGTTGGCCTTACTAAATGTATCATGATGACGTCAAAGTATATATCGAGTTATCCAGTTATGTCTGTATTTAAAATAACCTACTTACAGCTGACTCCAGCAGCTCCGATTCCGACGTGGAGGATTACTCGGGAATGGAACAGCCACCTCTGCTCAGACAGATCAAGACCATACTGGACGAGTACCCGGATGATGGGCAGATCATAAAGGTAGCTGTTTAATTTTGATTTGTACTTCCGAGTGCCAGTCAATGTATTAATTTCAGTTTTTATTAGCTCTACTGGCCGAAGAGCTCATGCGATAGCGAGTTGTCCGTCGTCCGTCCGTCGTCTGTTAACTTTTGTCTTTTTTACGCGATAGGGACTTCATTATTAATCGGATCTTTACGAAACTTTGCCCGTGTCTTTCATATCAAGGACAGCTCGGACGAGTTCGAAAACCAGCCAGATCGGATCAGTAACACCAGAGTGATGGCCCTTGTTTTGCTGAAAAATACCATAGTAAGCCTTGTTTACAGTAAGCATTGTTTACACTCTAGCACCTTCAGTTTGTATTTGATCTTTACGAAACTTTGCCAGTATATTTATATCAATGAAAGCTCGGATGGGTTTGAAAATCAGCTATTTGATGTCAACACTGAAGCACATTCATGTTTCATCCGATCTTTACCAAACTTTACCAGATTGTTAATATCAATGGGAAAAAAACCCAGGTAGAACGGATCAGTAACACCGGAATTATTTCCCTTGATTTTCTGAAATATGCTATAATTTGCCCTCGTTAACACGATCTTGCCTTCATTTTTCATCCGATCGTTTTCAACCTTTACCAAATTGTTGATATCATTGAAAGCACGGACGAGTTCGAAAATCAGCCAGATTTGACAAGTAACACTAGCGTTATGACCCTTGATTTTTTAAAAATGCAATATGCTATTTTCGGAACTTGGGTCTAACTCACGGTTTCCACTCAATATATTTTGTTAAGAATGTGGTATTGCGATGAAACTTTCAGGGTATGTAGCTTAAATAAAAGGAAAGGATGGGATTGCATTTGGGGTCACTGGGATTAAGGATAAGGTCACTGTTACTAAAAATAGAAAAATGGTTTCCACTCAATAACGTTTGTTTGGAGTGAGGTATTGTGACGAAATTTCTTGGGTAAGTAGGTCTGTCGAAAGGAAGGTTGTGATTGGAATTGCTATCACTGGGTTCAAGGTCAAGGTCACTGTTAATACAAATAGAAAAATGGTTGCTCAATAACTTTTGATAGGAAAGAGATATTGCACTGAAACTTGCAGGTTATGTAACTTATATAAAAAGGAGGGTTAGGATTGCGTTTGTGGCTACTGGGGTCAAGGTCACTGTTTCTAAAAAGAAAATGGTTTTCGCTAAGTAACTTTTGTTAGGAGCGATGTATTGCGACGAAACTTGCTAGATAGGTAGCTTATATGTAAAGGAAGGTAGGTATTGGATTTGGGGCTACTGTATTCAAGCTCAAGCTCGCTTTACTAAAATAGAGAAATGGTTTCGGCTCAATAACTTTTGTTGGTACTGAGGTAATGCGGCGAAACTTTCTGGGTTGGCAACTTTTATGGAAAGAAAGATTGGGATTGTATTTGGGGCCACTGGGTTCAAGGTCAATGTCACTGTTACTAAAAACAGCAAAACAAAAGGTTTCTGCTCAGTAACGTTTGTTATGAGTAAAGTGTCTTTTGTTAAATCCGTTTACGGATTTAGACTTAATGATCAAAAAACGAGTTCGAAAACCAGCCAGATCGGATTAGTAACACCAGCGTTATGGCCCTTGTTTTGCTGGAAAATGCCATAGTAAGCATTGTTTACACTCTAGCACCTTCAGTTTGTATTTGACAAGCAACATGTTAACTCTGTGTGCAGATCCACCTACGCTCAGTTACGGCAAATAGGTCGCATTCGACAATATATTAACACAGATGCCACGAAATCTCTGGTCAATGCTTTAGTTACATCACGGCTTGACTATTGCAATGCGCTTCTGTACGGGGTCCCTCAGTACACGATTAACAAACTGCAAACTGTTCAAAATACTGCCGCCCGCATAATAACCAGAACATCAAGGTTCAGTCACATCACACCAATATTAAAGGATCTCCATTGGCTTCCCGTGCAATATAGAGTGAAGTACAAAATTCTTACCCATACATTCAAAGCTCTTCATGGCCAATCACCAGTATATATCAAAGACATGATACAAATTTACAGACCAACACGAAATCTACGCTCAGCACATCAATCATCGACACTGGTGGTTCCATCAAAAAGTAAACAAGTGAAATACGGTGACGGGTGCTTTACATCAGCTGCGCCTACATTGTGGAACTCATTACCATCAAATATTAGAGACTGTGAAACACTTCAAAGTTTCAAGAGACAGTTAAAGACCTTTTACTTTTTGCAAGTCTACGGCCGCCTTATCTGAACAGTTTGCAGCGCATGGCGCACCGAGCTCGCTCGGCAGTCAATCTGTTCAGGCAGCAGACCTTAATATCAATTACTGTGACATTGAAAGTGCGAGTTCCTTGCTAGTAGTTTTGCAATTAAAATTAAATAGCTTTCTTATAGCATTTTTTAAAGATTTAACATTTTTAATTTGTATGTTGCTGTTATTACTATTTTTATTGATCCGATTCTTAAAATAATATATTCAATGTATATTGTTAGCCTTAATGAGTCGATTTTTAACAATATTCTGTTTTAAGTTTTTAGTATTTAAACAATATAGTCTTAATCGTAATAACTCATTTGATTTTTGTGACCTTATATTATGTGTTTTAATATTCTTAAAGCTTTTGAGGTTTTTTAGTGTTAATTTTCATACTAGTAGTGATTTTCTGCCTTTATTCCTGTGATATTTTATGTTTATTGTACAGCGCCTTTGAACGTATCTTGTGTATGAAAAGGGCGCTATATAAGTTTGGTATATAATAATAATAATAATAATAATAATAATAATAATAATTTACGAAACTTTGCCAGTATATTTATATCAATGAAAGCTCGGATGGGTTTGTAAATCAGCTAGTTTGAAATAGTAACACGGGAGTTATGGCCTTTGAATTATTGAAATATGTGTTAACTTTTTTGATGTCAACACTGAAGCACATTCATGTTTCATCCGATCTTTACCAAACTTAACCAGATTGTTAATATCAATGGGAAAAAAACCCAGGTAGAACGGATCAGTAACACCGGAATTATTTCCCTTGATTTTCTGAAATATGCTATAATTTGCCCTCGTTAACACGATCTTGCCTTCATTTTTCATCCGATCGTTTTCAACCTTTACCAAATTGTTGATATCATTGAAAGCACGGACGAGTTCGAAAATCAGCCAGATTTGACAAGTAACACTAGCGTTATGACCCTTGATTTTTTAAAAATGCAATATGCTATATTCGGAACTTGGGTCTAACTCATGGTTTCCGCTCAATAACTTTTGTTAGGAATGTGGTATTGCGATGAAACGTTCAGGGTAGGTAGCTTAAATAAAAGAAAAGGATGGGATTGCATTTGGGGTCACTGGGATTAAGGTTAAGGTCACTGTTACTAAAAATAGAAAAATGGTTTCCACTCAATAACGTTTGTTTGGAGTGAGGTATTGTGACGAAATTTCTTGGGTAAGTAGATCTGTCGAAAGGAAGGTTGTGATTGGAATTGCTATCACTGGGTTCAAGGTCAAGGTCACTGTTAATACAAATAGAAAAATGGTTGCTCAATAACTTTTGATAGGAAAGAGATATTGCACTGAAACTTGCAGGTTATGTAACTTATATAAAAAGGAGGGTTAGGATTGCGTTTGTGGCTACTGGGGTCAAGGTCACTGTTTCTAAAAAGAAAATGGTTTTCGCTAAGTAACTTTTGTTAGGAGCGATGTATTGCGACGAAACTTGCTTCATAGGTAGCTTATATGTAAAGGAAGGTAGGTATTGGATTTGGGGCTACTGTATTCAAGCTCAAGCTCGCTTTACTAAAATAGAGAAATGGTTTCGGCTCAATAACTTTTGTTGGGACTGAGGTAATGCGGCGAAACTTTCTGGGTTGGTAACTTTTATGGAAAGAAAGATTGGGATTGCATTTGGGGCCACTGGGTTCAAGGTCAATGTCACTGTTACTAAAAACAGCAAAACAAAAGGTTTCTGCTCAGTAACGTTTGTTATGAGTAAAGTATCTTTTGTTAAATCCGTTTACGGATTTCGACTTAATGATCAAAAATGTCATCCAGGTGTATGTGTGTCAGATCGTCCGTCCGTTCGATACTTTACGAAACGTTGCCAGTGTATTTATATCAATAGAAGCTCGGACGAGTTCGAAAACCAGCCAGATCGGATTCGTAACACCAGCGTTATGGCCCTTGTTTTGCTGGAAAATGCCATAGTAAGCATTGTTTACACTCTAGCACCTTCAGTTTGCATTTGATCTTTACGAAACTTTGCCAGTATATTTATATCCAGAAAGCTCGGATGGGTTTGAAAATCAGCTAGTTTGAAATAGTAACACGGGAGTTATGGCCTTTGAATTATGGAAACATGTGTTAACTTTTTTGATGTCAACACTGAAGCACATTCATGTTTCATCCGATCTTTACCAAACTTGACCAGATTGTTAATATCAATGGGAAAAAACCCTAGGTAGAACGGATCAGTAACACCGGAATTATTTCCCTTGATTTTCTGAAATATGCTATAATTTGCCCTCGTTAACACGATCTTGCCTTCATTTTTCATCCGATGTTTTTCAACCTTTACCAAATTGTTGATATCATTGAAAGCACGGACGAGTTCGAAAATCAGCCAGATTTGACAAGTAACACTAGCGTTATGACCCTTGATTTTTTAAAAATGCAATATGCTATATTCGGAACTTGGGTCTAACTCATGGTTTCCGCTCAATAACTTTTGTTAAGAATGTGGTATTGCGATGAAACTTTCAGGGTCGGTAGCTTAAATAAAAGGAAAGGATGGGATTGCATTTGGGGTCACTGGGATTAAGGGTAAGGTCACTGTTACTAAAAATAGAAAAATGGTTTCTACTCAATAACGTTTGTTTGGAGTGAGGTATTGTGATGAAATTTCTTGGGTAAGTAGGTCTGTCGAAAGGAAGGTTGTGATTAGAATTGCTATTACTGGGTTCAAGGTCAAGGTCACTGTTAATACAAATAGAAAAATGGTTGCTCAATAACTTTTGATAGGAAAGAGATATTGCACTGAAACTTGCAGGTTATGTAACTTATATAAAAAAGAGGGTTAGGATTGCGTTTGTGGCTACTGTGGCTAATATTTCTAAAAAGAAAATGGTTTTCGCTAAGTATCTTTTGTTAGGAGCGATGTATTGCGACGAAACTTGCTAGATAGGTAGCTTATATGTAAAGGAAGGTAGGTATTGGATTTGGGGCTACTGTATTCAAGCTCAAGCTCGCTTTACTAAAATAGAGAAATGGTTTCGGCTCAATAACTTTTGTTGGGACTGAGGTAATGCGGCGTAACTTTCTGGGTTGGTAACTTTTATGGAAAGAAAGATTGGGATTGCATTTGGGGCCACTGGGTTTAAGGTCAATGTCACTGTTACTAAAAACAGCAAAACAAAAGGTTTCTGCTCAGTAACGTTTGTTATGAGTAAGGTATCTTTTGTTAAATACGTTTCTAGGTGTATTTGTGTCAGATCGTCCGTCCGTTCGATACTCCTTGAGTCCGATTTCATTTCCTAATATATTTTTCGTTCACCAAACTACAACAAAATGTTCATTATATGGATCCAACATCACATGCATAATCTCTGGTTGCTGTGACCTACTTTAGACGAAATATATGTCACGTCCGGTCTCCGCTACGACGTGTGTATCTATGTTCTTTCATGAAGGATTTTCACCAAACTTCATCAGGATGTTCCTTATAGACATCTAACATCATATGCAACCTTTTTTGGTCGTTGTGACCTGCTTTCGACGAAGTATAGGTCATTTTCGGTCTCTTCTACGACATCTGTATATTGCCTCTTTTTTGCAGGATGTTCACCAAACTTCACCAGAATGTTCCTTATGTGCATCTTACCTCGTGCAAAATAATTGGTTGTTGTGACCTACTTTCGACAAAATTTAGGTCATGTCCGGTGTCTGCTACGACATGCGTATCTTGCTTTGTTTCTGGCAAGATTTTCATCAAACTTCACCAGAATGTTCATTTTATGCATCTAACGTCATGTGCAGAATTTTCGGTCCCTGTGAATTACATTTCACAAAATATAGGTCATGTACAGTCTCCGCTACGACATGCTTATCTTGCTTCTTTCTTCCAGGATTTTCACCAAACGTCATCAGGATGTTCCTTATATGCATCTTATGTCATTTGTAAAATTTCAGGTCACTGTGACGTACTTTGACAACATATAGGTCACGTCCAGTCTCTGCTGCGACATACGTATCTTGCTTTTTTCTCGCAGTATTTTTACCAAACCTCACCAGAATATTCCTTATATGCATCTAACATCATGTGCATAATTTCGGGTGGCTGTGACCTACTTTCGACGAAATATAGGTCACATCCAGTCTCTGCAATTTTAGAACGACGACCTAAATTAGGTCGTCGTAAGAGCCATTTTAGACAGTAAAGCGTCCACAGGCCCTCTTGGGCCTCTTGTTTCTGTTTAAGATACTCTGCTCAATAGTTGGCCGCTCAAAGGTGCTGGAACCAGTTCATGGTGTTCGTAATTACAGCTGTCCGTTTGACAGGGAAACGATGTTTATAAATCGGCATTTTTTCCCAAATATTCCCGGATCTAGTTGAATACTGGTGTTCAGTCAATATATACAAGTCAACACACACTGGGACAAATGTCAACATTAGCTCTGCCTCTCACTCATTTTTAATCAGTCTAATTGCACTGTCTAAAATGTCAAATGCATGATAAGATGCATTAAATATGTCAATAACATGTCCAGAATACAATTGCAGACCAACAATAACGGGAAACTGTGCTAAAAAGTAAGAACAAATGATAAGCACTCTATTATATGGAACTCTGTATGAATGCACCAGGCGAGCATTCGGTCGATTTGGAGTAATTAAACCTCATGTGCCTTTTATTTGCACACAGGAGCTGGTTCAGAATGCTGATGATGCCGGGGCAACACGGATAAACATTCTGTACGATGGAAGTACCATTAATAAAGCCACTGATGATGGAAAGGTTGAAAAGAAATACAGAAAGTTCTTACGGGTAAGAAACGGTGCAAAATATAAATTAGATGTCAGTGATAGTAACAATCACCAGAACCGCATTTAATTTAGTCTCAAACGGCCGTCAACATAAAACATGTTACTCAGTAAAATGAACCTTTTTTCTCATTTTTGTAAAAATATAAAATATACATGTTACTAATTATTTTAAAATGAAACTTATTGCTCCTTTTTAGCTCTACTGGCCAAAGGTCAGGCGAGCTTATGCGATCACTTTTCGTCCGTCCGTCTGTCCGTCCGACCGTCCGTCCGTCCGTCTGTTAGCAATTTTATAAAATCGACATCTCCACTGAAACCGCTTGAAGGATTTTGATGAAATTTCATCACAATATTCCTCTCATATTTTTTTTTTCATGGCCGCCAGTCATCCAAGATGGCCGCCATGGCTAACACTAGGTCAAATTTAAGGAATTTTCAAACGACATCTTCTCCGAAACCACTTATTCCATTATTGTGAAATACCATAAACATGTTCCTTGGGTCAGCCTCTATCAAGTTTTCTGTTTTTTGTTATCGTCGAATAATCAAAATGGCCGCCACGGCGACTCAAAGTTTACATTTCATAACATATCATAAACATGTTCCTTGGGTTAGCCTCCATCAAGTTTGTGTTTTTCGTTATCTGAATAATCAAAATGGCGCTCACGTTCCAAAGTTTACATAGAGTTATATAGGAAAACGCTAAAAATGACATCTTCTTTGAAACCGGTTAAAGGATTTTGATGAAACTTCATTACAATCATCTTTAGGATAGTCACCCTCAGATTTGTGGTTTTCGCTGCCGCCAGTCATCCAAGATGGCCACCTTGGCTAAAATTAGGTCAAATTTAAGGATATTTGGAACGACATCTCCTCCGAAACCACTTATTCCATTCTTGTGAAATATTGAAATATACATATACATGTTCCTTGGGTTGGCCTCTATCAAGTTTGTGTTTTTCTTTTTCGTCGAATAATCAAAATGGCCACCACGGTGACCCAAAGTTTACCTAGAGTTATATAGGAAAAGGTTGAAAATGAGGGATAGTCCCTCTCAGATTTGTGTTTTTCGCGGCTTCAAGTCATCCAAGATGGCCGCCATGTCTAAAACTAAGTAAAATTTACGGAAATTTCAAACGATATTTCCGAAACCACTTACTCCATTCTTGTGAAATATACATAAACATGTTACTTGGGTTAACCTCTATCAAGTTTGTATTTTTCGTTATCTGAATAATCAAAATGGCCGCCACGGTTCCAAAGTTAACATAGAATTATATATGAAAAGGCTAAAAATAACTTCTTCTTTGAAACCGCTTGAAGGAAGAAACGTCATTACAATGATCTTTAGGATAGTCTCCCTCAGAATTTTGTTTTTCGCGGCTGCAAGACATCCAAGATGGCCGCCATGGCTAAAATTAGGTCAAATGTAAGGAAATTTCAAACAACATCTCCTCCGAAACCACTTATTCCATTTTTGTGAAATATCATAAACATATTCCTTGTGTTCGCCTCTATCAAGTTTGTGTTTTTCGTTATCGTCGAATAATCAAAATGGCCGCCACAGCGACCCAAAGTTTACATAGAGTTATATAGGAAAACGTAAAAAATGACATCTTTACTGAAACCGCTTGAAAGATTTGGATGAAACTTAATCACAATGATCTTTGGGTTAGTCCCCCTCAGATTTGTGTTTTTGGGGCCTCCAGTCATCCATGATGGTCACCATGGCTAAACTTAGGTCAAATTTAAGGACATTTATCAAGCGACATATTATTACTTATTCCATTCTAGTTAAATATCATATACATGTTCCTGTTGTTGGTCTCTATCAATTTTGTGTTTTTCGTTGTCGTCAAATATTCAAAATGGCCGTCACGATAACCCAAAGTTTACATAGAGTTATATATAGGAAACATGTTTGTTGGGGTTGCCTCTATCATGTTTATGTTTTTGAATCACATCATACCAGTAGACCACTTGGGCCTCTTGTTGTAAAGTAAAGTTGTAAAATATAATATGTTACTTAGTGACGTACTATAAACATGTTTCTCCATGCTGTAAAGTGAAATATGTTACTCTCTGTGTTGTAAAATGAAGTTGTAAAATGGAAAAATGGAAAAATGAAGTTGCAAAATGGAAAGTCTTACGAAGTTATGTTAGTAAACAATGTTATGCAATGTTGTAATATAAAACATGTTGTGCAATGTTGAAATATAAAACCTGTTGTGCATTGTTGTAATATAAAACATATTAGTCATTGCTGTAATACAAAACATTTTGCGATTGTTTGTAATATAAAACATGTTGCGCATTGTTGTAAAGTAAAGTTTGTTACTCAGTGTTGTGCAATGAAGTTGTAAAATTGGACATGTTACGTACTGATGTAAAATAGAACATGTTACTTAGTGTTGTAATATAGAACCTGTTACTCAGTGTTGTCATATAGTACATGCTAATCTGTGTTGTAATATAGTACATGCTACTCAGTGTTGTCATATAGTACATGCTAATCTGTGTTGTAATATAGTACATGCTACTCAGTGTTGTCATATAGTACATGCTAATCTGTGTTGTAATATAGAACATGTTACTCAGTGTTGTAATATAGTACATGCTACTCTGTGTTGTAATATAGTACATGCTACTCTGTGTTGTAATATAGTACATGCTAATCTGTGTTGTCATATAGTACATGCTCATCTGTGTTGTAATATAGTACATGCTAATCTGTGTTGTAATATAGTACATGTTACTCAGTGTTGTAATATAGTACATGCTACTCTGTGTTGTAATATAGTACATGCTAATCTGTGTTGTCATATAGTACATGTTACTCTGTGTTGTTATATAGTACATGTTACTCTGTGTTGTCATATAGTACATGTTACTCAGTGTTGTAATATAGTACATGCTACTCTGTGTTGTCATATAGTACATGCTACTCAGTGTTGTTATATAGAACATGTTACTCAGTGTTGTTATATAGTACATGCTACTCAGTGTTGTAATATAGTACATGCTAATCTGTGTTGTCATATAGTACATGTTACTCTGTGTTGTTATATAGTACATGTTACTCTGTGTTGTTATATAGTACATGTTACTCAGTGTTGTCATATAGTACATGTTACTCAGTGTTGTAATATAGTACATGCTACTCTGTGTTGTTATAAAGGACATGCTACTCTGTGTTGTCATATAGTACATGCTACTCAGTGTTGTTATATAGTACATGTTACTCAGTGTTGTTATATAGTACATGCTACTCAGTGTTGTCATATAGTACATGTTACTCAGTGTTGTTATATAGAACATGTTACTCAGTGTTGTCATATAGTACATGCTACTCAGTGTTGTTATATAGTACATGTTACTCAGTGTTGTTATATAGTACATGCTACTCAGTGTTGTTATATAGTACATGTTACTCAGTGTTGTCATATAGGACATGCTACTCAGTGTTGTCATATAGTACATGTTACTCAGTGTTGTTATATAGTACATGCTACTCAGTGTTGTTATATAGTACATGTTACTCAGTGTTGTCATATAGGACATGCTACTCAGTGTTGTCATATAGTACATGTTACTCAGTGTTGTTATATAGTACATGCTACTCAGTGTTGTTATATAGTACATGTTACTCAGTGTTGTTATATAGTACATGCTACTCAGTGTTGTTATATAGTACATGTTACTCAGTGTTGTCATATAGGACATGCTACTCAGTGTTGTCATATAGTACATGTTACTCAGTGTTGTTATATAGTACATGCTACTCAGTGTTGTTATATAGAACATGTTACTCTGTGTTGTAATATAGTACATGTTACTCAGTGTTGTCATATAGTACATGCTACTCTGTGTTGTTATATAGGACATGCTACTCTGTGTTGTCATATAGTACATGCTACTCAGTGTTGTTATATAGTACATGTTACTCAGTGTTGTCATATAGGACATGTTACTCAGTGTTGTCATATAGTACATGTTACTCAGTGTTGTTATATAGTACATGCTACTCAGTGTTGTTATATAGTACATGTTACTCTGTGTTGTTATATAGAACATGTTACTCAGTGTTGTTATATAGTACATGCTACTCAGTGTTGTTATATAGAACATGTTACTCTGTGTTGTAATATAGTACATGTTACTCAGTGTTGTAATATAGTACATGCTACTCTGTGTTGCTATATAGGACATGCTACTCAGTGTTGTTATATAGTACATGCTACTCAGTGTTGTTATATAGTACATGCTACTCAGTGTTGTTATATAGAACATGTTACTCAGTGTTGTAATATAGTACATGTTACTCAGTGTTGTCATATAGTACATGCTACTCTGTGTTGTTATATAGGACATGCTACTCAGTGTTGTTATATAGTACATGTTACTCAGTGTTGTAATATAGTACATGTTACTCAGTGTTGTTATATAGTACATGCTACTCAGTGTTGTTATATAGTACATGTTACTCTGTGTTGTTATATAGTACATGCTAATCTGTGTTGTAATATAGTACATGCTACTCAGTGTTGTTATATAGTACATGCTACTCAGTGTTGTTATATAGTACATGCTACTCTGTGTTGTTATATAGTACATGCTAATCTGTGTTGTTATATAGAACATGTTACTCTGTGTTGTAATATAGTACATGTTACTCAGTGTTGTTATATAGTACATGCTACTCAGTGTTGTTATATAGTACATGCTACTCAGTGTTGTTATATAGTACATGCTACTCAGTGTTGTTATATAGAACATGTTACTCAGTGTTGTAATATAGTACATGTTACTCAGTGTTGTCATATAGTACATGCTACTCTGTGTTGTTATATAGGACATGCTACTCAGTGTTGTTATATAGTACATGCTACTCAGTGTTGTTATATAGTACATGCTACTCAGTGTTGTTATATAGTACATGCTACTCA
The DNA here is from genome assembly GCA_037043455.1 of Cyrtodaria siliqua. Classification (NCBI taxonomy): domain Eukaryota; kingdom Metazoa; phylum Mollusca; class Bivalvia; order Adapedonta; family Hiatellidae; genus Cyrtodaria; species Cyrtodaria siliqua. The sequence continues at coordinate 19,249 of JAWPHD010006268.1, read as the reverse complement.
GTGTTGTTATATAGAACATGTTACTCAGTGTTGTAATATAGTACATGCTACTCAGTGTTGTTATATAGTACATGCTACTCAGTGTTGTCATATAGTACATGCTACTCAGTGTTGTTATATAGAACATGTTACTCTGTGTTGTAATATAGTACATGTTACTCAGTGTTGTAATATAGTACATGCTACTCAGTGTTGTCATATAGTACATGCTACTCTGTGTTGTTATATAGGACATGTTACTCTGTGTTGTAATATAGTACATGTTACTCAGTGTTGTCATATAGTACATGCTACTCTGTGTTGTCATATAGTACATGCTACTCAGTGTTGTTATATAGAACATGTTACTCTGTGTTGTAATATAGTACATGTTACTCAGTGTTGTAATATAGTACATGTTACTCAGTGTTGTTATATAGTACATGCTACTCAGTGTTGTCATATAGTACATGCTACTCAGTGTTGTCATATAGTACATGCTACTCTGTGTTGTTATATAGGACATGTTACTCTGTGTTGTAATATAGTACATGTTACTCAGTGTTGTCATATAGTACATGCTACTCTGTGTTGTCATATAGTACATGCTACTCAGTGTTGTTATATAGAACATGTTACTCTGTGTTGTAATATAGTACATGTTACTCAGTGTTGTAATATAGTACATGTTACTCAGTGTTGTTATATAGTACATGCTACTCAGTGTTGTTATATAGTACATGTTACTCAGTGTTGTTATATAGTACATGTTACTCTGTGTTGTTATATAGAACATGTTACTCTGTGTTGTAATATAGTACATGTTACTCAGTGTTGTCATATAGTACATGCTACTCTGTGTTGTTATATAGGACATGCTACTCTGTGTTGTCATATAGTACATGCTACTCAGTGTTGTTATATAGAACATGTTACTCTGTGTTGTAATATAGTACATGTTACTCAGTGTTGTAATATAGTACATGTTACTCAGTGTTGTTATATAGTACATGCTACTCAGTGTTGTTATATAGTACATGTTACTCAGTGTTGTTATATAGTACATGTTACTCTGTGTTGTTATATAGAACATGTTACTCAGTGTTGTTATATAGAACATGTTACTCAGTGTTGTTATATAGTACATGTTACTCTGTGTTGTTATATAGAACATGTTACTCAGTGTTGTTATATAGAACATGTTACTCAGTGTTGTTATATAGAACATGTTACTCAGTGTTGTTATATAGTACATATTACTCAGTGTTGTTATATAGTACATGCTACTCTGTGTTGTTATATAGAACATGTTACTCAGTGTTGTTATATAGAACATGTTACTCAGTGTTGTTATATAGAACATGTTACTTTCTGTTGTTATATACAACATGTTAATCAGTGTTGTTATATAGTACATGTTACTCACTGTTGTTATATAGAACATGTTACTCATTGTTGTTATATAGAACATGTTACTCAGTGTTGTATATGGAACATGTTACTTTCTGTTGTTATATACAACATGTTAATCAGTGTTGTTATATAGTACATGTTACTCACTGTTGTTAAATAGAACATGTTACTCGGTGTTTTATATAGTACATGTTACTCAGTGTTGTTATATATAACATATATTACTCCGTGTTGTTATATAGAATATGTTTCCCAGTGTTGTTATATAGTACATGTTACTCAGTGTTGTTATATAGAACATGTTACTCAGTGTTGTTATACAGATTGTTTTACTCAGTGTTGTAATAAAGTATATGTTACTCGATGTTGTTTGTTGTTATATAATACATGTTACTCAGTGTTGTTATATAGTACATGTTACTCAATGTTGTTATATAGTACATGTTACTCGGTGTTGTTATACAGAACATGTTACTCTGTGTTGTTATATAGAATATGTTACTCAGTGTTGTTATATAGAACATGTTACTCAGTGTTGTTATATAGAACATGTTACTCAGTGTTGTTATATAGAACATGTTACTCAGTGTTGATATATAGTACATGTTACTCAGTGTTGATATATAGAACATGTTACTCAGTGTTGTTATATAGAACATGTTACTCAGTGTTGATATATAGAACATGTTACTCAGTGTTGATATATAGTTCATGTTACTCAGTGTTGTTATATAGAACATGTTACTCAGTGTTGATATATAGTACATGTTACTCAGTGTTGTTATATAGAACATGTTACTCAGTGTTGATATATAGTACATGTTACTCAGTGTTGATATATAGTACATGTTACTCAGTGTTGTTATATAGTACATGTTACTCAATGTTGTTATATAGTACATGTTACTGGGTGTTGTTATACAGAACCTGTTACTTAGTGTTGTTATATAGAACATTGGTGATCAGATAATACTGAAAACGATGGGAAACTTTGTGGAAGCGTGCATAATGTTTCCCTCACAAAAGAATGGCGACGTCACTCTCAACGACGTTAGAACGCTGCTCCCCGGACGTCACGTCAAAATGACGTCACAAACATTAATGGTGACTATAGATGTATAAAGTCCAAATTATTCTCATTATATACACGTAATAAATTAACTAGTCATGTAAACATAATTTAAAAACAAATAACAAAAATTAGCAATGTGTACGATTGCTCTTTTTCAATTTAGTTCGTAATCGTCTTCTCCGCTGTTTGCTCTAATGGTACGTCACACTCCAATGGACACAACTTCGACACTGGTCTCACAAAAGCGCTCCTTCCGATTTGAATCTTTGCAACACGCACACGTTCATCTTGTCCCGGATGAACTTCAACTACTCTGCCAAGTGGCCAATTCCCTCATGATGTATCTGGCGATATTACGAGCACCACCTCACCGACTTGAATGTTCTTGTTTGGATCGAAACATTTCTTCCGTTGTGTGAGTCCCGGCAACCATTCCCGAAGCCATCGGTGCCAAAAATGCCTTACTAATTCTTGGATTCTGCGCCATCTTTTTGTGGGTTGAATTGCGTTTCATCGACGTTCTGTGGAGCAAATTGACCTCCCATCTGTCCATGTAAGAAGTGGTTTGGAGTCAATGGTGTAATATCCTCAGGATCTGCTGACTGATATGTTAACGGCCTAGAGTTTATAAGCGCTTCGGCTCCTATTATTGCTGTCATCAGTTCTTCGTCATTGACATCCGCGTTCCCCAATATCGCATTGAGTGCCTTCTTGGCTGACTTGATCATTGTTTCGTGCACACCACCGAAAAGTGGTGCAAGTGGTGGATTGAAGTACCACTTTACTCCTTTGTTCTCGATTGATTCCTTAATTTTTTCTTCAACTAACTGCGAAACTAGCGATTTTAGTTCTTTGTCGGCACTTTTGAAATTTGTCCCATTATCCGACAACATTTCTTCCGGAAGACCCCTACGACTGACCATTCTGTAGAATGCATTTAAGAAAGAATCTGTGTCGAGACTAAATGCTATTTCTAAATGTACTGCTCGTGTTGCTAAGCATGTGAATAAACACAAATAACGTTTTGCTCGACGTTTACCTCGCCCCTGTACTGTAACATATGGACCACCGAAATCCACAGATGTCCTGGCAAAAGCTCGCAATGACGTCTTCAGTCTTATGATTGGTAGTGGTGCCATAATTTGTTTGCAAGCCTTAGCTTTTCGTCGACGTTATTCGGCACATTCTTTTTCCCATTCTCAAATCGCTTCACGTCCGGATATAATCCAATATCGAGCCGATAATGTAGCTAATGTCTGATTTGTTCCCGAAGCGTGTTTTCCTTGTTCATGAAAATGTTTTACAATAAGTTTAGTTATTAAACTTCTGCGCGGTAAAATGACTCGATACCTCACATCATACGACAGAAATTTTGCATATTTTAGACGCCCATCAAATCGCATTAACCCGTCTTCATCTAGTTTAGGCTGCAGCCCCAGCAACTTGCTACTTGCTGGCAATGGTTTCACTTGAGATAAAGCTTTCCATTCCTCCCTAAATTCTATACGCTGAGTCTGATTTATTAACTGGTTCTCGGCCCTCTTTATTTCGTCCGATAGTAGCTCTCCAGAGATTCTCTCATTTCTTGGCAGTAGACAATTATTTATAAATCGATAGACCCAAGCTTGAATTGGTGTTAACTTTAACCAGCATGAATAATGTTCTGGCTTCAGTCAATTGAATTATAGATTGTCCAACCTCACAAACAGCTACAAAGGCAGTTTCTGTTTCAATACATCTATTATCATCGGCGCTACTATCTTCTGGTGATTTCATCGTTAATTTAAGTGGCGTTTGTGATCCTGTAGTTCGTTTCAACTCATCACATCCAATACTTTTGTTGGGAATTTTATTAACAGGGCATTTTTCTTCCGATTCTGCGAGGAATTCTGGACCTCTCCACCATGTGAATGCCTCTGCAAGGTCCACTGCTTTCATTCCTCTGCTTAGTATATCTGCTGGGTTCACACTGGTAGGAACATACCTCCACTGATCGGGACTGGTGCTACTCTGTATCTCTCCTACTCTGTTGGCGACGAAAGGCTTGAATTCGCGACTCCGACCTCGAATCCACCATAAAACATTTACGCTGTCAGACCAGAATGTAGTTTTGCTCATTTCGAGTTCAAGTGATTTTGTTACCGATATTGTCATTCGAACACCTACGATTGCACCCATCAATTAGAGGCGAAGGATGCTTGTTGATATTGTCGTAGCTACACGTGTTTTTGCTGCAACTATACCAGTTGACGTGCTACCGTCGAGATAGGTGTGCCGCGCGTATACAACAGCACCGTACGCATCTTGCGAAGCATCAACAAATGTATGTAGTGACACCGTATCAACTGTTTTCTGTGTCTCAGATAGACATCTAGGAATTTGTATTTTTGTAAAATCGCATAACTCACTGAACCAGGCGCGTGCTGAATTTTTCAGATTCTCGTCCAATTCTTCATCCCACTCCACGCCTGCCGTCCATATGTCTTGAAGCAGCATCTTTGCTCTAATTGTGAATGGAGCCAGCAAACCAATTGGGTCAAACAGTGTGGCGATTATCTTTAAAAAGTTGCGTTTTGTATACACCATGTCGTTATCTGGTGCATTCTCCCTGAATATGAAGACGTCTCGATGTGCTAACCACCATACGCCAAGTGTTTTAGCACATGGCAACTGTCCTTTGTCCAGATCAACTTCTGATTTTCGGTCCTGAAGCGGGATCTCCTTTAGTATCTTTGTTGAATTCGACAACCATTTTCGCGCATGCATTCCAGCTTTAAACCATAGCTGCGATAGTTGTTTGTACAACTCAATGCCATGTTCTTCGTTAATTACAGAGTCCATTGAGTCATTCATGTACGTCGATTTTAGCACTGTTTCTGCTGCCATTGGAATAGTTCTCTGAAGTTTCTTGGCATGTTGTTGTGACACAAACTGTGCCTGGAATGGCGATAAATTAATACCAAACACGACACGATTGAACTCATATACGTCTGGGATTCGATTTGTGTCCATTCCCCTCCATAAGAACCGATGATAGGGTCTGTCATCTGCCGAGATACCGATTCTAAGATACATTTTCGCGATATCGCATACAACAGCTACCGGAAATTTTCGAAATCGAAGTAATACATCAAACAATTCTCGCTGTAGCTTTGGTCCTTGATGTATATCGTCATTCAAAGATACACCGTCACATTTTGCAGATGCATCAAATACTATTCTGGTCTTTGTTGTGTCCTTGTCAGGCCTCAAAATTGGAAAATGTGGCAGATACCACTTCGATAACTTTCGTTGACACGGTTGAACCCTTTGCACATATCCTTTTTCAATGTATTGATTGATACATTGTGTGTAGGACATTTCTATTTCTGGGGACTTTTGTAGCCTTCTTTCTTGGTTCTGTAATCTGTGAAGTGCCATTTTATAATTATCCGGCAAAATAGGTTTACTTTCTTTCCATGGTATACTGACTTCATACATTCCTTTATCATACTTAAGCGAGTCTTTTACTGTTTTCATAGCGATTTGTTCCTCAATCCTTACGTTAGGCATTGTTTCCGATGATGAAACGTCTTCTATTTCCCAGAACTTCTTCAAGTTTGCGTTCAATTGCTCGATCCCTGACTGGTCCTTTACGAAGTATGTGCAAGCCAAATTAGTCTGAAGAATTTGCTTCGTACTATAGTCTGGATTTCCTATACATGTCCAGCCTAATGGGGTCAGTCTGGCCACTGGTTCGCCAGGTCTACCTTGGACCTCCTGCAGTGCGTAGTGCAATTCCGCACAATCAAGGCCAATCGAAACATCCACAATGGGTCTTGATTCAATACGCGGAAATTCGATATATTTTAGAGTGCCATCTCCTGGTGTAATTGTTCCAGTCAACGACTTTCATGTTTCCAGTAACTCTAATTGCAGTGTATGCATTGACTTTCATACTGACTTTGCCGTCTACGCTTTCCAATCCGACATTTATTGGTGTGGTTTCAAATGTTTCTATCTGACCATTCAATACATTTACGGTTACTTTTTCAGTTCTGCCTACAAGTCCCAACTCTGCAGCAATATCTGCATTAACATACGTTTTTGTACTAACATCGTCGAGCAAAGCGTTTACCTTCATTTGGCAATTTCCATTTTTCAGAATAACTGGTATAGTACGCAGTCCTACAAAATCGTCTCTAATGTTGTCCTGTGACATCATTGTTGTTTGTGGCTGTTTGTGGCACGAGATATCATTTCCCTCCGTGGCAAAATCAACGCGATCTTGATCAGGAGATATTTTGTTCAGTTTTGAATTTCGGGAAACAGTATTGTTGTTGATTACTGTTCGACTTGCAGTATTCCGCACTGAGCTCAGTTGTTCACGTTTACCTTCCAATTGTGAAGTATACCGATGCAGCAATCTGTTGTGGACCTCCTTGCAGCCATTTAATCCACATGTTCTGCTCCTTAAACATGAGTTCCCACGATGACCATCACCAAGGCAACGATAACACAGTTGATTGCGCTTGGAAATATTCCACTTTTCTTGAACAGGCAGCTTTAAGAATTCATGACACATCCAAATTGCATGCTGCTTGCGACAAACTTTACATTGGCGATTTGAGTTTTGCGATTTATATTTGTTATCTATTCAACTGAAGAATGCGCGTTGACTTTTATTATTAAATGGCTTGGTCGATTCTGCATTACCTAATGTGACTGTTAAGCCGTGAACTGTCTCTGATGCAATTGTTTGAAATTCCGATTCTTGTATAACCCACATCCTTAAAGCTACGACTAATTCTGTCTTATCATTTTCGAAGATCGATCGATGATACCTTGCTAGCATTGATTCTGGTAACTTTCTTTGTAGTTTTGTATACAGGGAACCATCTTCTAATTCGTGATACTTACCAGCTTCTTAGAGGTTGATTATGGCAATGTCCAATAAATCAGAAAATTGCTCGATATCTTTTGCGTTTCCAGGACGAATTTGTTTGAAATTTTCCAATTCTTCAAGATAAATAGCGATCTGACGGCGCTCTACAAAAAGCAGCAGTCGATGTCTAGAGCGCGTGAAATTCGATTTCGCTTTGGCCTTTTCCTTTTTCAGCTGTGCCTCTTGTGAAAGAAAGACATTTTCGATTGTTGTTTCGCCAGCGACTTCGCTTTGATCTCTGGTATTTTTTCAAATCTTCTATTGTCGCTATTTTGTCGACAATGATCACCTTTCGATACTATTTTCTTTACTTACCGATCACTGTAACCTCGCTCTGCTACCAGAAATTGGTTATCAGATAATACTGAAAACGATGGGAAACTTCGATACATAGTCAACACTGTTTATGTGTAGAAATATGATTATTTATTTGTGTAAGCGTGCATAATGTTTCCCTCACAAAACAATGGCGACGTCACTCGCAACAACGTTAGAACGCTGCTCCCCGGACGTCACGTCAAAATGACGTCACAAACGTTAATGGTGACTATAGATGTATAAAGTCCAATAAAACCTCATTACCAAACATGTTACTCAGTGTTGTTATATAGAACATGTTACTCAGTGTTGTTATATAGAACATACTACTCACTGTTGTTATATAGTACATGTTACTCACTGTTGTTATATAGTACATGTTACTCAGTGTTGTTATATAGTACATGTTACTCAGTGTTGTTATATAGTACATGTTACTCAGTGTTGTATATAGTACATGTTACCCAGTGTTGTTATATAGTGCATTTTACTCAGTGTTGTTATATAGTACATGTTACTCAGTGTTGTTATATAGTACATGTTACTCAGTGTTGTTCTATAGTACATGTTACTTTGTGTTGTTATATAGAAAATGTTACCCACTGTTGTTATATAGTACATGTTACTCAGTGTTGTTATATGCAGTCCACACTCAGTATCTCGAATTTCAAGGGACCGGAAAAAAAGGTTCGAGTTATCCGAAGTTCGAATTAAACGATTATGGCATACTTGTTTTTTTATTACCCCACCCACCTGTTTTACACTATGCATATACGTGTATATATTGCCGATATTTGCCGATTTTAATGAAATACATGATTTCTTTCTTCATATATGTTTATGACTATGTTTCTTTACAGTTATAATTCACATCCAATAGGAAGATGCAATTACATTAATTACTTAACTGTTATTATCACGCTCAAATTTGAGACACACTCACTGTATGACCTGTATCGCAGCATTCTACTTTCGTTTTGTCAGTTTGTATATTCGGGCATTTCATGTTAAAGCAGTATAAGAAAACGTTTTGGTAATGAAATAAATCAGCAAAATATTTATGATTTCATAATTTATTAAAAACAGAAAGGCATATAACTATACAATGAAACAATGTTTTCAATATTGTCACAAATGCATTTCTATAAATAGACGTTTAGATTTACACAGACAGTATATCGATTATAAGAAATCATGTTTAAACGAAACAATTTACAATATTCAGGTCTATAAGTCTATCTTCTTTCGGTGTTTTCATTATCTACTCTCTTACTTTAAACATTCGAATTTTATAGCAAAAAACAGAACATTGACAACTGCCACTCATTAATAAATTAGTTATACGTTTCGTCCATGTCAAATTAGTATAATTATTATAATTTTTTAACCCACGCGATGGCCATTGTTTTCAATTAGCGTAATCAAACGTCCTCGTTAACAAGCCTTAATTTATCATGAAAAAATAGAGACAACACAAGAAAATAAATTAACAAACATGTCACCATGATTTATTTGTTACAGGTCAAATCATCTCAGCAATTATCACCTTTTGTTTGCTTCACAATCAACTTCGACGCCGGCTTGTGTTTGATCAAATTTGCATTTGGCACTTTAATTGAACTTCGAATTAGCGAGAGTAAATTAAGGTATAGATTCGTGTTTGGTACCAGAAAAATAGTTCGAATTATCGAAATTTGATTTAAAAGCAGTCAAATTGCATAAAAATAGAAGGTATAAAATCGGGACCGTGAAAAAAATTCCACTTAAGCGGAAATTCGAAATAAGCGAGTTTGAGTTACTGAGAGTAGACTGTAGTTCATGTTACTCAGTCTTGTTATATATAAGATGTTACTCAGTCTTGTTATATAGTACATATTACTCATTGTTGTTATATAGTACATTTTATTCAGTGTTGTAATATAATACATGTTACTCAGTGTTGAAATATAGTACATGTTACTCAGTGTTGTTATATAGTACATGTTACTCAGTGTTGTTATATAGTACGTATTACCAAGTGTTGTTATATAGAATATGTTACCCAGTGTTGTAATATAACACGTTACTTATTGTTGTAAATAGAACATGTTACTCAGTGTTGTTATATACTACATGTTACTCCGTGTTTTTATATACTACATGTTACTCAGTTTTGTAATCAAGTATATATTACTCAATGTTGTTTGTTGTTATATAGTCCATGTTACTCAGTGTTGTTATATAGTACATATAAATAGCCTAAAATGTGCTGAAAATGACATAAAACACCTTTTAAACAAACACAATCCGGAGTCATATATGATTTAAATGCGATTCGTCATGTTATAAGGGTCCCGTTGGCTGAAAAACATTAAACTATTCCAATTAATGTATGATAATAGCTTAGTCATTAAGGAAACTCATGATACTCATTGACCTGTATCCTGACATATGTCCTATTTCCAGATGACCCTGTTCGTGGTGCTTGCCATCTGTAACCTGATGGTTATAGTGCTTGCCATCAGTAACCTTGGTGTAACCGAGCCTCCTACTGATAACGATAGCGTTGAAGGCGTCTGTCAGAATCAGGAAGACTGTGAGGGTTCAACCGCAACAATAAGCTCCATGGTATGACAGCATTTATGTGATGTTCGTGTTCAATCAAACAAGCGTATACGTTCATCCTAACTTACATCTATTTGTTGAAGACTTAGTTGTGAATTGATTTGCATTTTTTTGGCGTTTATGCGATTTTAAGGGCCGGTAGATAATGGCAAATTCTCATTCGTACTTCCAACGTTTAAAACCGCATAAAGGCCGAAAAAATGCGAATCAATTGTTATAGACTCATTATTTTACCGTCGCTATAATATCAGCAATAATGTGCCTTGGGAGGATGATAATGATAAAAAAGCAAGAGAGACAACTACCGTCAACACCGGATGTGTGCGTAGTGCGTGAGCGCAGTTTGGGCAGTGCGTGCGCCCTTTTCTATAGAGACACACTGGAGGCGTGCACAGGCGAGCAAGGGCCTACTTGAAAACTACGTGCATTCAAAACCTTATAAACTCCGATTCGCGAATCAGTTTTAATATTTACATTATTTTCCCGTTGTAAAGTCTTGGTAGGTTGGTAAATGATACATACGTGCAAGGAAGACAAATATCTTCAGTGTATTTTCATATGAGGATTAGCCATTTTCTATCAAGATACACCGGCTTTATTCCATATTAGAAGCTATTTTTCTCATTGGAAAGTATCAATTTATTGTAAATTTAACTGCTGGGATCGATTATAGGGAAATCCTTCGCGAGTGGTAGACGTGTGGTTCTTTTCACTAACGAGCGGACGCGAGTAAGTGAAAATACTAAACACGTGTACCATCAAGTGAAGGATTACCCAATAATCGATCCCAGCAGTTAAATAATCTATTTATTACATGTTATATTACGTTTTTCAAACATGTATTCGCTTAATTAAATGTTATCGGTGGATAACGTCGACAACAGCAAAACTTTGTTGACGTCACGCCTCAACGTCGCAACGTTAGTTATTATTGTGGTCTGAGTTAGGGGGCACTCCACAGTTTAATGTACATTTCTCAATCATCAAACCCATGACAAGCCCTTAGCCTGAATCCTTGAGCAAAAATAAATCACATCATCATTGTGTCATTCATTTCTTATAATTAGAAGACAATACAATCACCCATTGTCACAAAATGTCACGGGTAGAGCGTATTGGTCGTACATAGCTCTTGTAAGTTGTCAGTTACACCCTAATCTATTGTTGAGCTGAAACAAATTCACAATATCCATGATATATTCATGTAACAAGTAAAAGCGTGCACATTTTAAGTGGCCGCCAGAGAGGTCGTGTCATAAGTTTAGTTTTGTGCTAAAGCATGTAAACGTATAGGTTTATCTTCCTTAAACGGCAAAAATGTGTAAGGGGCCTCTCGTGTAGATTCAAGGGTTGGAGTGGAGCTAAGCTACCACGATTAACGTAACGAGCGGTGGAGACGGTCCCCGTACCTGCGCAGCATGGCCAGGTTTTAGTAGCGACAACCCCCGGGACACAAGGTGGGGCAGTTACCAGTCCTCACTGAAGGAACATCACCCACAATCGCAGTGGAGGTTAACCATCGTTACATCGCGTCATCAACCCTTACAGAAGGCATTTGATGACCATCACCCATTGGATTCGCGCATCATCATCTTCATGAGCTCTCGTGCATCACAGTTATCGCGCTAGATCATAAATCAACATTGTTATAACTTTAACAACACTTTAGTGTCTTATACATTCAGTATTTATAACAATACTAAGAACGTCTTAAACGTTTATGAGAACATTCTTTTCATAGTTAATCTGTGTTTTCGCTTATTTTTTTAGATAATTGTATATATATTTAACATATTTTAAAAGTTGCATTAAACTTATGTAAATGCAGTCACCGTCATTGATTCTTTCCTGAGTTAGCCCCAACCACTAGGGTCATGCTGTGACAACTGGTGTCAGAAATGGGATTTTGGGCGACTACGGAGGGAAAGAATCAATAAGTGATCTTTATTATGATATACTAAATCTCTACGTATAATTTTAGAATTGTGTACCACCCTCTGATCCATCAAGGCGACTGTCGACGATCACGGCCACAGCTTGGGAGACATGTCAAGACACGACAAGGGTAGGGTGAGTCCAAACTGTTGTTTTGTACGTTCTTTCCTTGGCGCAAGGTCGCAGTGGTCTACACGATTGGGTCTGAGGCACTTTTTGCTCCATAATTTGGGTGTTTGTTTTACCTCCTGTGATATACATATAGTATCCAATTAGGTTGGCGAACAAGACGTTCTACTCATGTTGTGACACTCGAGTATACTTATATTGATGGGAGAAGTAAATATACATGTACAGGCTATACACATTTCTATGATTGTTTAAGGTTTATGTCCAATATCAAATATAGACATTTTATGTATTGTATATGTGTTGTGGAAGCTAGATACTATCTATACATAACCGCTAGTAGTTAGCGCTAGTACAAATGTGTATGTACCTTGTCCTATGATGATGCACAGGTATTTACTGAGGACACAGTGACTTACCATTAGTAGTTAGTAGAGTAGAAGTATTAGTGACTTGTGTATTGTAGTTATTGTAGTGAGTATTTCATAATGTCTATAACCATGACGTCCATAAAGGATCTTATGGAGATTGGTAAGGACTTAGGGTATGCTGGAGAGGAGCTTAGAACCTTTGTTAGAGACGAACAGGCTAGGGAAAGGGAATTTATACTTAAGGAAAGAGAATTAGCAAAGCAGGAAAGAGATGAAGAAAAAGATAGGTTAGAAGTAGAAAGTAGATTAGTTAAAGATAAGTTAGAATTAAAAGGTAGATTAGCTAAAGAGAAGCTAGAATTAGAAAGTAGATTAGCTAAAGAGAAGCTAGATGCTGATAAAGAGAAGCTAGAATTAGAAGGTAGATTAGCTAAGGAGAAGCTCGATGAAGAAGGTAGGTTAGCTAAAGAGAAGCGAGATGGAGAAAGTAGACTAGTAACAGAGAAGTAAGAATTAGAAGGTAGGTTAGCTAAAGAGAAGCGAGATGATGAAAGTAGATTAGTAAGGGAGAAGAAAGAGGCGGATAAAGAGCATATAAAATTAGCATGGCAGTTAGAACATGAGAGCTTCGAAACAGATGGTAGACTAGCGAAGGCTAAGCCAATGATGGAGAGGGAGAAATCAGAGTTTGATCATAAGTTAGCTTTAGAGTTGGAAGCAGCTAAGATACATAGTAAGGACAGTGGAACTGTAGTGAAAGATAGTCATTTTGGGAAGGTAAAAGGTCCGAAGTTACCATACTTTGATGCTGACAAAGATAACATGGACAGTTACTTGTTACGGTTTGAACCTTATGCTGAGTTACAGGAATGGACCAAAGATAAGTGGGCAGTTCATTTTAGTGCGTTATTGAGAGGCAAGGCCTTAGATGTATTTTCTAGATTACCTAGTGTAGATTCTCTTGACTATGACAAGTTAAAGGATGCTCGTTTAAAGAGATTTGAGTTAACTGAAGAAGGTTTTAGAAAGCGGTTTAGAGCTTGTTTACCTGAGAAAAGCGAGTCATTTATTCAGTTCATTAGTAGGTCGAGAAATTACTTGGATAGATGGTTAGAGTTAGGGAAGGTAACGCAGACTTATCAGGGCCTCATAGATTTCTTGTTGCGGGACCAGCTATTCAATGTTTGTAGTAGAGATCTGTTCTTATTTCTGAAAGAAAGAAAACTAACTAGTGTAGATGAAATAGCAACACAAGCAGATCAGATTGCTAGAGGTGGAGCTCATAATGTAGTGTCGAAAGACAGAACTTTTAGAGATAGGCAAGGGGGTCCCGATCATAGTAATAAACAGAAAGGCCAGAGTGGAAACTATAGAGGTGGAGGTAGTTCGATTGGTACTAGAGGAGGTAGCAATAGTGGTAACAACATAGGTACACCTTTTATTCGTTGTCGTCACTGTAATGGGAATCATGCTTCACATGAGTGTAGGAAAGCGGTGAAAGTATCCGCTGTCGTAGACACTTCTAGTGACAATAGTAGAGGGGACAACAATGTAGGGAGCCAGAACCAAGGTTTTAACAACCCAGGGAATTTCGGTAGAGGTAGAGGTGGTCAAGACCGAGGTAGAGGTAGAGGCAGAGGGAGTAATAGTCCGGTCATTAAAACCGAGAGTAGTAGCTGTTGTGTTAGATCGGATGGCGTAATGGCGAAGATCGGAACATGTCTCTTTCCGTATGCAAATCTTCAAACGGCAGATGGTAGAGTGAATGGCACGGACGTAATTGTAATGAGGGAAACGGGTTGTACAGGTGTGGTAGTTAGGCGTAGTTTAGTTACGGATGACCAGTTGGTAGGTAAACAGTCACCGTGTATGTTGTTAAATAAGTCGGTAGAGCACGTGCCAATAGCGAGAATAGATGTAGATACACCTTTCTTTAAAGGGACTACAGAGGCACTTTGTATGGACGACCCGATGTATGATTTAACGATAGGGAACATAGAAGGTTCAGCACTTCCGGTAATGTCCGATTTTAGAAGTAGCATAAGTAATGCAGTAGAGACTAGAGCGCAGGTTCAGAAGCAAGCTCAGGCTTATAGAAAATTAAAGGTTCCTGCAGCCGTAGGTGACATATCTAAAGTCGAGTTTATAGAAGCACAAACTCAAGACGAGTCGTTAGAGCCTTGTAAAGTGAAGGCCAAGGATGGGGTAGTGCAGAAGTGTAAAGGGTCCGGTAGATGTACGTTTGTACATAAGTATAGATTATTGCACAGAGAATTTGAAGATAGTGGTGGTAGACAGTTTCACCAATTAGTGGTACCTACCCAGTATAGAACGACAGTGCTTAAGGTAGCTCATGAGTCGATTATGGGAGGTCATGTAGGCGTAAAGAAAACGTCAGATAGAGTATTGGCAGAATTGTATTGGCCTGGCGTTAGTGGAGATGTAACTAGGTATTGTAGGTCCTGCGATGTATGTCAAAGGACAGTACCAAAAGGTCGAGTGACCAAAGTACATTTAGGTCAGATGCCACTGATAGATACACCATTTAAGCGGGTAGCCGTTGACATAGTTGGACCAATTTCTCCAGTGTCGGATAGGCAAATAGGTACATTTTAACCATGGTAGACTATGCAACTAGGTATCCGGAGGCAGTAGCATTGCCCTCATTTGAAACTGAGAGAGTAGCTGAGGCATTAGTTGATATGTTCAGTAGGCTAGGTGTACCAGAGGAAATGCTGACTGATTGTGGGTCACAGATTACGTCAGAACTTATGGCTGAAGTAAGCAGGTTATTGTCTTTGCATCAAATCACGACAACACCGTATCACCCTATGTGTAACGGGTTAGTCGAACGATTTAACGGGACTTTAAAGCAAATGTTACGGCGTATGTATACAGAGAGACCCAAAGATTGGGACAAGTATCTCAATGCTTTATTGTTTGCATTTAGAGAGGTTCCACAAGAGAGTTTAGGATTTTCTCCGTTTGAGTTATTGTACGGTAGATCAGTTAGAGGTCCCATGAGGATTCTTAGAGAGATGTGGGCAGGTGAAGTAGATAGTGATGAGGTTAAGACTACATATCAGTATGTTTTTGATCTGAAGGAGAAACTAGAGGAGACTTGTAAGATAGCTCAAAGTCAGTTAGTTAAGGCAAGTACCAAGTACAAACGGTACTATGACCAGAAAGCTAGAGCTAGGAAATTCAAGATAGATGACCAGGTGTTACTGTTACTCCCGACCGACAATAACAAGCTGTTATTACAATGGAAAGGTCCGTTTTACGTTAGAGTGATAGTGAACACTATGGATTATCGTATCGAGATAAACGGAAAGTTAAAGACCTTTCATGCGAATATGCTGAAAGAGTATATCAGTAGAACCGATAATGTGCAACAAGGGGTGTTAACGGTAGTTAATGTTGCAGTTATTGAGGATAGTGAGAAAGACAGTAGTGAGGACACTAGTCCCATGTATTTTCCCACTAGTGTAGGTAAGGAGACAGCAGCCGATGTAGACATACCGGGCATGCTTAGTGTAGCAGAGAAACGAGAGGTAAGTCGTTTAGACTCTGAGTGTAGTACTGTTCGGTTCGATGCGTCGAGACCAAACAGATGTAGTGCAGTGTAGCTTTAAGCACACGTTAGCAAAGCCGATTAGGGAAACGGGAGACCGTACTCCATTTCGCAGTATACTGGTAATGTGTACAGTTGGAGTTCTTGTACTGATAGGAAGTAGTGTTATTAGTAACCGTAAAGTCGGTGTAATCGACCGTGGAAAGCACAATATTGGGACAGACCATTTAAGTCGCCGCACATAATGACAGGTTTAGTAATATAGTAGTGTATGTTACGACAGTGTAGTGTAAAATTGTAGAATATTGTTGAAATTTTAATGTTGCTTATTATGCAACCATGTCTTTTGCTAGAACTAATTAATAGTTTAATTAATCATTTTGTTGAATTTTAAAAAGTGTAGCACTTTCTTTAAATGTTACGGGTAGAGCGTATTGGTCGTACATAGCTCTTGTAGGTTGTCAGTTACACCCTAATCTATGGTTGAGTTGAAACAAATTCACAATATCCATGATATATTCATGTAACACGTAAAAGCGTGCACATTTTAAGTGGCCGCCAGAGAGGCCGTGTCATAAGTTTAGTTTTGTGCTAATGCATGTAAACATATAGGTTTATCTTCCTTAAACGGCAAAAATGTGTAAAGGGCCTCTCGTGTAGATTCAATACTGCAGATTTAGCCACGTTTGTCACGGACTGAACGGGGGAAATAATGGTTTGGGCGTAATGTTTGCTATAAAACCCATTGTCTTCTAGTTCTTGCGGGGATTGATCGATAGTTACTTTGTTTGTAGTAGAGGTTGGACGGCGAAATTCACAGGCAATATGTGCCTAAGTCATCCAGGGTTGGAGATAAGCCATCCAGGGTGGAGATAAGTCATCCAGGGTTGGAGTGGAGCTAAGCTTCCACGATTAACGTAACGAGCGGTGGAGACGGTCCCCGTACCTGCGCAGCATGGCCAGGTTTTAGTAGCGATAACCCCGGGACACAAGGTGGGCCCGTTACCAGTCCTCACTGGAGGGAACATCACCCACAATCTCAGTGGAGGTTAACCATCATTACATCGCGTCATCAACTCTTACAGAAGGCATTTGATGACAATCACCCAATGGATTCATGAGCTCTCGCGCATCACAGTTATCGCGCTAGATCATAAATCAACATTGTTATAACTTTAACAACACTTTAGTGTCTTATACATTCAGTATTTATAACAATACTAAGTCGTCTTAAACGTTTATGAGAACATTCTTTTCATAGTTAATCTGTGTATTCGCTTGTTTTTTTTAGATAATTGTATATATATTTAACATATTTTAAAAGTTGCATTAAACTTATGTAAATGCAGTCACCGTCATTGATTCTTTCCTGAGTTAGCCCCAACCACTAGGGTCATCCTGTGACACCCATGTTTCCATACCGAAGAAAAGTATCAAAAAGCATTTTCTGTACAACTTTAGTCCCATTTCTTTAAGATTACCCCCACCCCTCAAAACATGCTAAAAAAGCAATTTCAGCAATATTTCAAATGTCAGTAAATACAAAAAATAATTCCTACGCATATCAGGGTCATGTCTGCACTCATAATGCTCTTGCAGTTCAGGAAATGCTAAATTTTACATTTTAAAAAGTTATTCCAAGCTGATCAATTCGTGAGTCAAAATCAGCCATTTTACCTACTTTTTGGAAGTTTTTGATAGGTCCACATTTTTCTATTTATAGCCTCCAAAACCCCCAAAGAGTGCATATTCCAATACACCGAAATAAACTTAGAATTACGCAAAACTGAAAAAAACATCAAACATGTGCTTCATAATTATTATAAATACCATCCATGGACCTAAAAGATGCTTAGTTGATTTCTTTCTGATTTACACCGTGGACATTCATGCGAAACTGAGGAGTGCCCCTTTATTGTGTTCTGAGTTAGTTGTTAGTATTTAGCGATTATGAATATTCTTGCACTGAGAAATCCCGATCTTTCACGCATAGAAATGTAATAAAAGTAGTTAAATCAGTTAACGGTTTTCTGACGTTATGGTATACACAACAGAAGTTCTCTACGACAGGGGGACTGAGGACGACACGTACGTTTATATAGCAGTATAGTGTCAAATACGATGCTATAATCATAAACAAAATGGATATAAGAATTTACAATTTTATAAATATGGCACAAAACATATTTTCCTTACACCTACACCAGCTTGCTTTACCATCTTTCAGCTTGCCTAACATTTTGGAATATTGTGCTGTATATACCATTTTCTGTAATTGCTTGTCATAAATTATATTCGACCTTCCTCTACAATATTATAGTTATATAATATCTCAGTGTCCCGTGATCCTACAATATCTCAGTGTCCCGTGATCTCATTTTTTTCAGGACATGGCGATTGCGATGGTGATGGAGACTCGACAGTTGTTTCAAACTATTGCTGCAGTGGCGCTGTATCAAGCACAGATAGAGATCGCACATTACCTCGAGCTGGGCTACCTAGGGGTCGCTGACCATCCAGATGTGGCCAAAGAGGTTATTTCCATATTGAACGATAAAATACCATACCAACTGCCGTTATAGTATTTCTTCTGAAATAAAACTCATTACCGACCGGCAATCTAACCAATTAATGTTATAGTCTTAGCCTCGCATCCAGACCAATTGCCGTAATAGATCATAACCGCTAGTGTTCGTCCGGCAAGCTACCAATTACCGTTATAGTCTTCGCCCAGCATTTAGACCAATTACCGTATTAGCTCATTACCGCTACAGTGTTCGTCTGACAAGCAAACCAGTTACCGTTAGTCTTCGCACTGTATCCATACCAATTGCCGTAATAGTTCGCAACTTGCATTCAAATCAACTGTTAAAGTCTGGACAAAACCACTTTTCTGAAGAACACACATCAATAGATAGATGAATTGCATA